>JAATLQ010000277.1:19491-43238 GCA_013421005.1 Heliconius erato x Heliconius himera
CCCCCGGCATTTAAAACCGGCGTGAAGTAGTGGCTTTATGCCACTGCGTTTCGCATCAGGTAATGTCGGGCTCCGGAGACCAACCCACCTTACAGGCAGGCAACGCACCTGTAGCTCCTCTGGTGTTGCACGGGGTCGTGGGCGGCGGTGATCACTTACCATCAGGTGACCCGAACGCTCGTTTGCCTTGTCTTTTCCATAAAAAAAAAAAATAATAATATTTTCATATCTTCGCTCTTGTGTCAAGGCAAAGAGCATCATTGAGATTCGCCAATTAACATGCAATTATACCAGAATTTGGTGGAAAGTGGAGAGCGGAGTGTCTTAATATTTGGCTTCTCTGCACATCCGGGATACAAAGCGAAGCTGAATAGAAAAAAAGCAACGACTTAACGTGACTTTCAGTTTCCGAGATATTGGCGAACATTGCATACCTGCCACTTCACCATACCATTTTGAAAAATAAAGGAAAATAAAACGAAACACAATATTACATTTACAAAATAATATAAATATTGTCTTTGCCCGCTTAAAGGATATTACGATTCAAGTCACGGAATTATGGATACTGGAAATGGTATTTTAAATCATTTAGATGTGGAATGTTTATTTATTTGGACGTTATTTATACTGCACGTTACAACTATTGCTGTTACAGTGGATATTGCTTATATTTACTGAAAAAGAATTTATATATAAAAAAATATTTTAAAAATGGTTCATACATTCGCTAATTTAATTTAATCACTTATTCGATCATACATTGACTGGTATAAACAGACAAACACAATCCAGTGCAGGATCTAGTCTACGGTTAAGACACCCCTTTCTAACTTTCCTTTCAATTTTTTATAATTATTTCTTGAGTGACGAAACACAACACCGCGTTTTGCTTAAATAATAAAACGAGAAACTAAAAATAATCAAATAAAAACTTTTTTTAAAAACAAACCTCGAATGTGATCAAACTCACTACAAATCGCTACAACTCGTCACCAAAGCGAAAAAATGAAAATATAATTTCCTCCAGCGGGAAATTTCACCTACCCTACACCTAGGGGACTGCCCTACCTGGTAATATCTATCCTAGAAATATGCAAATCTTTATAATATAAATATATATACTTTCCATCAGCCTGTTGTTATCACAGAGTGGGGTTCGTTTATCATGTAGGTGTTTTCGTTTGCTATAAAATAAGAACCCTTTTTATGGGTTCCCCAATTACTTTTTATAGTCCGATGGACGATATAGCGATATTGAGATGACTTTTGCTATGGGCTATCTAGGGCGGGCTGTAGCATTCTAATGTCAGGTATAAATTTTCATTGAGGTAGTTCATGAATAATATTTCATTTGTTTGTTTATGAACATTTTCTGTAGATAGGTAGAAGGGAGGTAAGGAAATGTGATACTTCCCTTACGATATTATACGACAAAGTAGTGGGTTTGACTATAAACGCAATGGTTGTGGTTCGATTCCCAATTTGGGAACGAATGTATTATTATATAATATTTTTTTACATTAAAATATGCACAGTTTTTCCTCGACTAGGCTTCTTCCGCCATCATCCACTTTAGTGTTCGGGCTTGTATCAGCTCATGTATGGAAATTGCTAGGTTTATAATTTTTGTTTCTTTTGTCCTATTAAAAATAAAAATAAATAATAAAAATATATTTATTTCAGTTTCACATTTTTTTTAGCTACATGTAAAGTAATGAGACCAACCTAGTAAGTTACTAGTAAAACACTAGTACTTGTGTAAGGAGGCCTCGCTCTTCCATAACACTTTATACATTTGTAGAAATAAATATCACTACAATATTAACTAAAACTATTACAATTTAATACAAAATCTTTGCGATTTTTCCTATTCATTTTGCTCAAACCCTGTCCTATCATTGACATTTTCTTTGATGTATAGCATTGGTTTTTCCTTTCGCGTACCTATAATAAGCATAGCAAAGATAAAGGCTGAAAACGACTGTTGTAATACTAAGGCTGTGATTTAAGTTCTGTAAATAATTATATAGCCTTTCAAAAATGAAACCATATACAAAGCTACATATTACATCAATCGTTTTATATCAATTTTTTTCTCTATAAAGACGAAGTGGACGCTAGAATGCAATAACACGCACTCACGTGATGTATATACAAACAATATTTTTGATATTAAATTTACCATACATCATTTATATAGACCATGGTGGTGCAACTACAAAGGTGGATTGATCGTTGATTATCATATGGGGGTGTGAGCTATTTAATGTTCCTATCCTGGTGAAACAAAACGCGGGGTTGAGTTCCGCAGTATAAAGAAGGCTTGGAGTACTCCGTTTCATACACTTTACCCCAATACGAAACTCACCGTCATGTTACCAGAGCGAGAAAATGAAAATATTTTTTCCCCCGAAAGTGAATCGAACCCATAACCTACACAGTCAGACAAGGTTCCATATTAACAGAATGGTCTCTACTTTTGAAATTAAAAATGACAACAAAACTTATAGTATTCGGAATGTTTAATTTGAATTTTTTTACGGTTCGACTAAGGCGTTTATTTCGTATCGCGATACAAAAACGTCAATTACTTTATTGTCAGTCAAATAAAATAAACAACCTATCAACCGTCCACGGGTCGGAAGTTTCATTGAACTAAATGTATAGACAGACGGCGCTACCGTTCATTTTGCTCAGTGAATGAGAAAATTTCAACTAAAATTATTACTTTTCGTTTTAATTTAATCGAGTTATGTATGGCGTGATGTAATTTTGTTAAATTTTGTAGGTAATATTTAAAATGCAAAAAATATATGTAATTGTAAAAATAACTTTTTTTGGTTATGAGATAAGAGAGTTCTAGTATTTTACACTGTTGTCCGCTTTCCACTCGAAATAAAGACATTGTGTGTTGAATGGCGAAACTTAACGCCGGGCTTTGTGATGTGGGAGGTAAGTGGGAAACGAGATTTTAAACTACTAGGGTACCCCTATAAAAAATAAACAATTTATCCCTAATGTTACCTAACGTAATAATTAACAGCTGTAGGGTACTACATAATATATTTTGTCCTAAATATTATTATCTGACCTTATCAGATATTATCTCACATATAGCAGAGTAGGCAAAGGGAACCTGGAGACCTAGTTTTAAGACAATTCGTTCCCCACTTTCCGCTGAATTCTAGTGACATTACTTGTAAAGTGGCGGAACTCAACACCGCGCTTTGCTTTGTTATCAGATGTTCTCGGGTGGAAATCGAACCCACAACCTATCGCGTTTACACGCCGCACCTGCGCAACGACTGGCCTATAGATTATTAATAATAACCAAAAGTAAACCCCAAAAAAATATATATAATATTTACGTTCAATAAAAATGTGGCAATAAACAAAATTCATTATGGGGATGAGCGAAAAAAAAGCTATAAATAAAGCGAACAGAGCACAGCCATAAAAAACCTGGATATATCTTGGTCAGTATTTTCAATAATCTATTCGGGTTTTATATTTTCGTTTTTAAATTTACACGGACGATAAATTTCCTGTTACTGTTCCGGGATGACTGTTTTTTCTATAGTAGATTAGGTTTTTTGCGATTTTTTTGTTTGTTTGTTTGTTTGTTACGATATTTGTTACGGAATAGCTACGAAAAAATGATATTTAAATGTATATTTATATCTTAGTAGTTATTATTATACTTTTTTGCATAGGAACGGAACCTAATATTAAGACATACACAGGTTACCCACTGTCTGTCCAAATTAAGACATTGTTTGTTTCTAAATTAAGTATGGGGGAATTCAAATCTGTCCGAGACATGAAATTGACTAAAATATAATCACGCCCCCGAGCAGGTATCGAACCTACAAACATCACTTTTACAGTCACTTCCACAGCCCAACAGTCTTTTTTCTAATCAGATAATCAATACGGTCTAGTACGAAGCCCATTTATTTTAACCAGCGATTATTAGCTTATTTTTGAAGTGGCAACTACCGTGGGGTTTTTTTATATTATTTAAGTAAATTTAGTAACATTTGGTTGGTTATTTTAGTATGGCTCTTCATTCTCTCTCTCTCTCTCTCTCTCTCTTCTCTCTTTAAGTTGCAAAACTTATCGTATTTAATGGGTAAATGATTACTTATTTCATATCTATCTAGGTACGCGTGGTGGTGGTTTTTCTCGCGTGAACCCTTATCGCGTGGGAATTCTGGGATAGAAAATAGCGTATATCGACTCCATAACCTCCTATATCGGCCAGTACAAGTCTCATTAAAATCGCTTCAGCTATTCTGGAGATTAGTTCATAGACGCTAATAGAAAGACAAAAGATTTTTTTATTCTAGTATCGTGTGAAAAACTGCACTTGAAAAAACACGATTATTTTAAAATCACAGACAAATACCAAAAAAATATTTATATATAATACATTTCAAACTGATATAAATGATAGTGGAAACCTGAAATTAATAAATAATTTTAACATTATTTCAAAATGCTTACGAAATTTCAACTAATATTTATGTATATCTAATTTTCTATTATTTATTCTATTCTGTCAGAAATACTGTTTACGTGGAATAATAAAATGTTCTACGAAAATAAATTGATTTATACATTTTTATTACGTGTATAATAATACAAAGAGAAGCGTTTTTTTGTATATTATCTAATAAAGTATTTTGTAAATTAGGAATTTTATGATGTTTTAAACCTTTATTTGTTTTATGGAAAGGCCAGTCGTGTCGCAGGGGCACAAGCGTGCGATTGTAACCACTACAACACGGTTTTAAGTTCGATTCCCACTTGAGGAAATGAAATATTTAATATTTACCTTTCCCCGATCTGGTAAGAGGGCAAAGCGTGGGGTTGAGTTCTGCTACTCATCACACAATACCTCCAAATCTCGACCTAGAGTGAAGTAGAACGGAAGAGTCTTAATGGGAACGGCGTGTCGTAACACTAGATTCCTACTGGGTTTGTTATATATGGGATACGGTGTGGGATTAAAAAAGTTTATGAATTACTTATAAAACCATAAAATTATAAAACAAATGTACGCAGCTTTATTTGGAGCCAACCACGTATGTAATTTCGATAACTATAAATATCACAATATACAACAACAATATACGTAACGCATCGGCATAGCGACTTTAAACGCAATAGTTGTAGGTTCGATTCCCACTTGGTGGAAAGAATTATTTTCATTTCGCTCTGGTAACAAAACGCTGCGTTGAACGGAGTAAACAGAGTGTCTTAACACTACGTTCCTTTTGTTTACTTTGCTTCATGTGGGATATAGTGTGAAGCTGATTTGACTTTTTTTTTAATTTGAATTTTACAGACAGTTTCAGGATATACGAGTAAAACGAGTTAAATGTAGTTTATTACTTATTTTTCATTAATCCTATCCAATCAGTTTAATCTGTATTAACTTAGACAGTAAAGCTGTTATTTAAATCCTTTAACACTGACTATGAACTTTACTTAATTTTCATATGTTTTTTTTGTAAATACTTTACTAACCAGATCTATTGAAATAACCTACAATCTATGAACATATCTGTCTATTAATTTTATGAAAAATCTTTCAATTGAGTACTTTTCTGTTCCGAGTGAAAAACTTTATTATAAGCGCGGCGTTGAGCTTCGCCACTCAACACGCAATGCTTCCGAAATATGGCGGAAAATGGGAAACGAAAGTGTCTTAATGGGAATAGAGTGTATTAACACTAGGTTACTAGAAAATAAAGTAAATTGCTTACCCTGCTATGCGCGGGAAGCGTCGTGAAGATTATAAAAAAAACCCGCATGTGTGCAGGTCGCAGGTCGGCAGAGAGAACCTTGTGTTTTGATACTCCTTTTTCCCCCGAGGGACCCCCTCCAATGAGAATCGAACCCACAGCCATATATATAGTAAGAAGCCATCATACGCCATTTTAGTCTAGATATAAAAAAAATAAAATATTATATTTTATCCTATTTGTTATATGTATTTTAATTTACTAATTATTTTATATTGTTCACAGGTGAAATATGCACCCAAAGTAAAAATTCGCGTTAAGGGTGGTCGACGGGTACCAGAAGGACGAGATCTTATTATAAGTGAGTATTACTTTAATACAATTATTTTTGATTCCATTCGTGACGCAGGAGCACAAGAGTTTGATAGTAAACACCACATTTTGTGGGTTCGACTCCCGGTCGAGAAAATAAACTATTTAATATTTCCATTAATAAAATATTTAATATTTCCCTTTTTGCTGCTTTATATTTGTGGTATAGGTGTATAGACAGTGGGGCTATAGTTCCTGTACATTAAAAAGTACTTTTATTAATATACATATAATATTCTTATATTATTTATACATGTGTAATATTCTTATAATATTATTATATTGTGTAATCAAAAATATATATATAAGTTATTACTTATGTGTAAGCATAAAATGTCCAAAATTCATCGTGGCGCAGCGGAACCTTATCTGACTTTAAACGCGATGGATGTGTGTTCAATTTTCACTCGGGGAAATTAATTATTTTCATTTCCTCACTCATACACTGATAACAAGAAAAAGAGCAGCCTTGAGTACGCCACGTAACACATCTGAAAAATTGAGTGAAAAATTGGGAACGGAGTGCCTTAACACTAGATTCTTAGCTTTGGTAGCTAAAAAAAGTGTGAAACTAAAAAAATATATTATCTTTTTTCTTTTATTGAAATCTGTTAAATTAATATAATAAAGAATCATCTACGCTAAGGTGACAGCCGTGACATTTCGTAATTCCCTCCAAGAAATGCTGACTTTCTTTCGACATTTTCCGTTTTAACCAACTTTTATTTTAAATTGAAATGTTTTAATTCAAAGTATTTTTTTTTTTTGTTTCACGCTTTTTATATTTTCTAATAAGAAATTTATAAAGGACTAGACTAGACTAGTCGTCGCCCGCAGCTTTATTTATGTGTACTATGAGAAATTTAAATATTGTTTATTATTTTAAGAATTTCGAGAATTTCATAATTTTAGAAGACAATCAAAATGCATGCTGCATTTTGTTTGCGTTTCACCATATTTCCAAATCCGAAAAGAGAAAAACCCTATAGATCTTCATCTCGTGTAAAATATTGTTATCATTTTCGGCCAGTTAATACCTGTGATCAGATCGGTTAATATTTAAAAAAAAAGTTTTTAAGGCTTAGCGGTTTAGGCACGGAGAATCTAGTGTTAACGCTCTCCGTATTCTTCGAAATAATGTGCATAATGTGCATACATTTTAATGCACAATCGGTTAAAACTGCAATATTTCCGCAGGTTGCACGGCCGATGCAAATCCAAGCAATCTCACTTTCAGATGGCTTATGAATGAGTCAATTATTGGGAATACATCGGAATTGGTAAGTGTCGTTCAAATTTGTTATTGAGTTATTGTAAATTTTTTTCTTTCTTTTTTTTTATTTCATTTCATTTCATTTGATTTCAATCTTTATTTATAAATTCTGTTTCTTTTTGAGTTTGTTTTTTACTTTTGTTGTTGTATTTTTTTATAACGTTGTTGATGTTTATTTTTATAAAATATCAGTTGTATTGAGTTTTTCATTTTTCGAGTGTTCAATAAAATTTAATGAATATATTTTTTTCTTTTAGTATAAGAAAGAATTACATATATATATATATATATATATATATATATATGCGATAATTAGAATTGAGAATACTTTGGCTTGCATTTAGATCTGTAATAAATTTAAGTTCCTCTCACATCCATACATTGAATGGAAGGAATTTCTATAGGAAAGTGGATTCAATTCACTAAAGATATTTCACTAAAGAGAACGAATTACTTTCATTTAATCACTCGGCTGTGGGGAACGGAGGATCTTAACACTAGTTTCCCTCTATCTACCCTGCTATATGTGATATACAACGTGAAGCCAAAAATATGTCGTTTTTCGATTCACGCTTTATCCCGCATTTTTACTTTTACCTTGCATAACTAAGTCATAAGTAATTCTATTAATTACTATTTAAAAATGTTAAACACCTCTTCATCATAGTTGAATTATGCATCCAATATCATGTTAAATTCAACTAAAATATAAAGAAAAGTTAATTAAAATTTATTTTAATACAGAAAATACCGACCATATCGCGCTCCTATAACGGCGCCGTTTTAAAATGCATGGTGTTCAACGACGTCGGCAAGAGCGAAGAGACAGAGACCCTAGAGATTACTTGTGAGTATTACAGTACGGTCGATGAGTCGTGGCTACTATGAAGTTAGGCTTATTGATCTATAGCATATCTTTCACTTAAGAAGAAAACTATCAAAAGCAAGAAAAATTCTAAAATCAAGTTTGCGCATCCCTCTACAGCTAACCTCAAAGTGGCCACGACTTGTCAACCTTACTGTACCTACTTTTCTATATTCTTCGTGTAATTCAAACAATACCCATCGTGACTAGAAGTTTTCGTAGATGAAAGAAAATTATTTAAGGTTCTTTTAAAATTGGATATTTTTTGGCGCATTTCGTATTTATTTTTAGTTGGTATTTACGTAGGATTCCAATTTCCTCTCACTGGTAAGGTGACAAAGCGCGGCGTTAGGTTCCGTCACGTAACACGCAATGACTCGAAAATTGGACTGTCAACAACAACAAGGGTTGGTTTTCGGAACTAATTAATTATACAAAATTATTGGATACTAGAGGGCGCGCGCGGCTTTGCCCGCTTATTAGGAGTGAATACTAAAAAAACCACGAAACACGTGTTCAATAAAATATTTTTAACAGTCTGAATTTAATTTTTTATAAAAATCGGTGGCAATTTTAAGTTTTGTCCATATAAACTTTCAACCCCTTATTTGAACCCTTAGGGGGTGAATTCTTAAAAACCATGAAACACGTGTTCAATGAAATATTTTTAAGAGTCCGAATTTCAAATTTTATAAAAATCGGTACAGATTATTTTTTTTTTCCATACAAACTTTCAACCCCTATTTCATCCCTTTAGGGTTAAAATTTTTCAAATTCCCTTCTTAGTGGATGTCCAGAATATGAAAATAAACATCTGCCCAAATTTCACGTTTCTACCATCAGCGGTTACGGTTCTGCGTGCGTCTTACCTCAGTCAGTCAGCACAAGTCCTTTTATATATATAGATTATACTTTTTTAGAAAAATTAACACACAGTGGTAACAACATAAATAAGTAGTAAACGAGCGTATAAGAATTTAGACGTAGCTCAAACTCTCAAAGAGACATTATGGCTCAATGATCAAATCGCTTGGATGTTTCACAAGAGGCACTGTTTTAAATCCATTTATCTTCAAAATTTTATAAGTTCTAAGTTCTTAAAATGTATTTTTCTTTCCGAAGTGAAAAAAATACTATATATCATAGGATATGTATTACTGAAGAAGAAATCAGTCGTGGTGCAAAAGTACAAGCGTGCGCAACAGGTTGTGGGTTCGTTTATCTTTTTTCATTTCCTCGCTTTGGTAACAAGGCCAAATAAGGCATTGAGGCCACTCAGAAAAAAATGGGGAACGGCAGTGTATTGATGGTAACGGAGTATCCTAATATTAGAATCTCAGGTTCCCTCTGCCTACCTTGTTACGTGCGGGATACAGTGTGAAACTAAAAAAAAAGTATTAAAAAAAATTATAAGTGATGTATTTGCTTATATATAAAATATTAAAATTATAAAAATCTTCATAGATCCACCGTCGTTCCGGCACTTGCCAGTGGACGTGGAAGCGGAAATAGGGAAGCAGGCCACGTTAAGTTGCGACGTGGACGGGTACCCAGCTCCTGAGATACGATGGCTGCATTATGAAGAGGACACTAACATTGTAAGTATTTATTTGGTTAATTTGTTTAATGGTAGTAGTAGTAGATTGAAATTCAGTTTAAGGGGATTTTTTTATGTGCCTACATCTAGTTTGGTAATATACTGTGTTGTGTTAAATTGTAAGGAATTATAAGGAACGTGTTCTTTAAAATGATTAAAACGGTCGTAAATTTGAATTTTTTTCAGGATATATTTATATTTATAAGATATGTTTGTTCAATATTGTTAAATAAAATACAACGTACTAATTTAAAATATTCATTTAAAATATTTCATATTTTATTAGGACAATAGTAAGTAAATAAAGTGATGCATTTCTATTTTTTTTTGCGTACCTAACTTAAAAATTATTTAAATGTCTGAGTATAAGATAAATAAATAAAATAAATAAATAAATCAGCTTCACGCTGTATCCCGCACACAGCAGGGTAGACAGAGGGATAAGACACTCCATTCCCCACTTTGTGCCGAATTCTGGAGGCATTGCGTGTTGAGTGGCAGAACTCAACGCCGCGCTTAACCTCGACACCAGAACGAAGAAATGGAAATATAAATTTTAAGTAAATAATTCATCTCCTCGAGTGGGGATCGAATCCACAACCAGTCGGTTTTACAGTCACACCTCGTGCCGCTGCGCCACGATTGGCCTCAAATGAATAAATAAACGTAACAAACAAACAAAATAAGACAATACATAGATAGTGTCACTATAAAAAATAACTGTAAAGTTCGTTTCTATCAAAGGAACGTTTCAAAGCTCCCATACGTCGTAAGGGAAGATGAAAAATGACAGTTACGCTCCGTTACTTGTCCTGACATTTCATTTTGTTTCCAACTGCGAAACTAGTCTCATAAACTTAACAAAAAATATTCTTATATATTTTTTTGTTTATTTTTACGAGTATGTACATTTAAGCGATTTAAAGAGGACAGTAGTGGCGCAGGAGCACGAACTGTGACTGTAAACGCGATTGGTTGTGGGTTCGATCCCCATTCGAGGAAATGACAGATTGATTTAAATTTATATTTCCATTTCTTCGCTCTGGTGTTGAGGCCAAGTGCGGTGTAGAGTTCCGCCACAGTAATATGCAATGCCTCCAAAATTCGGCGGTAAGTGGGGAACGGAGTGTCTTAACACTATGTTCCCCCTGCCTACCCTGCTGTGTTCAGGATACAACGTGAAGCTGATAAGCGATTTTTTTTTCATAGACTTACATATTTAACTTACTCTACGTTCAAATATGTAGAGCTTAAATTCTTTGGAGCAACAATGCCGTATTTGCAATCAACATATGAGACATAATCTAAGTTAGTAAATAGCCGCATATTTTGCTTTTTTAATAGAATTTAAATTACATATTTGTCATCATTTTCTTAGTCTAACCTGCTATATGCGGGATACAGAGTAAAGCTAAAAAATCATATTTACGTCATAGTTGCACTAATTAAACGAGATACAGTCACGAGATACGGGTCGATGCATATTCTTCAATAGGTTTTGCTTTTTCCTGCATAACAGTGTGAGCAGAGACCTAGTGTCAACGAATTCCATTTTCTGTCCAAATTCGAGACATTGCATGTTCCATTCACCTTTGGAGTTTTTCTCAGCAAGATTTAAAAGTAAAACTGATGTAACTATAATATAATAATTATCCCGAACGGGAATCGAACCCACAACCGCCATTATAGCAAAGCAGTCAACCTGATTTTCATACTAACACAATTTCATAACTAACAACCGTTGCGTCGTAAAAAGAATATTTTTTAAATTTTGTCCGAAGAAAGTAAGGAAAAAAATAAAAATAGTCCTGTACCGTAGACGTGACAGCGAGCGACTTAGTTCAAGATGATAAATTATTATGTAGAAATGAAAGTATAAACGTGAATTTTAATGCGAACATTTCTTAGAATGTTATAAGAATATAATAGTTATATTTAAGAATATAATATTTTTATAACATTTTAAGAAAATAATAGGTAATGGAATATTTATTTTCGAGACATTGATAAGGATTTGTATACAGAAATAAAAATTACGCTTTAACGCTGTTATAATAATATCACATATTTTAGTATATTTAATATATAAGCCATCTAACAACACAAGGGTACGTATAATAAATGTCTTAATAGCCTCGAGTTGTATCTGAATCCACGACTAATCAGTCGTGGATTACTAATCGACTACGTCATACCGATATGTATTTAAACTTTAATATAAAAGAAAGATCTTAAAGAAAAGTCAGACGTACAGACAAACGAACACTTTACCTGGTTACTGGTTGTGAGAAAATAAAAATATTAAATACGTCATTTCCTTGAGAAAGAATCGAACCCACAACCTGTCACTTTCACAGACGCACACTTGTATCTCTGTGGCACGACCCACGAAACGTTAACAAGGGTTCCGTTATTGACGTTCTGTATTTCATAAGGAAAAACACGGCTTGGTGCTTGATGCCAATATAGCGCAGATACACTATATCTGACAGTTTAGAGAAAATGCGGCGTTTAGCTCCATATACTAGCGCGTATTACTTATAAATGGGAAGCGGAGCAAGCTGGTAAATATTTATTTATATAAATTGTATAAAAACCAGCATATATCGAAATAAAAGCTAAATGCTATACTAATGAGAAATAATTCTACAAATGGCGCGCCGTTTAACCATGTTAATTGAGGTGCTTTGGGGGATTTCGTTATTTACTTTATTTTTATATGAATAATAAATCAAATAACATAATACATATTATTGTACTAATATTTTACTGTAATGAGAAAAAGTAGTAATAGTGTAGAGGCTGTCGTGGTACATTAGTTTAACGTCTGATTGCGACCCGAAGGCTGTGGGTTCAATTATCACTCAGAGGAATGAATTAATTTTATTCCCTTGCTTTGGTCAAAAAGCGGCGTCTCGAAAATTAAGCGGTGTGGGGAACGGGGTATACTAACACTAGGTTTCCTTTGCCTAACTTTCTTTATGCGATATTTTGTATAATGATGTCAATCTGAAAGAAAAAAAAATAATATCGTAGAAGAAAATATTTAAAATCTCTATTCGAAGTTAATAAAATAATGACAAATATTTAATATTTTTCTATTTAGTTTAATTTTAACTACAGCTATTAGCAATGAAGTTAAATCTAACTGACACGATGATTGTGAGTTAGATCTTCACACGAGTTACGGCGGCGTATCGAAATGCGGTGTTAAGTTCCGCAACTCTATCTATCATTAAGTGCAAATAATAAACATATTTTTTGTTACAGCGCGTCGGCAGAACAACAAATTTGACTTTAACAGTGGACACTCACACCACCGGTCGTTACGTATGCAAGGCGAGCGTTGATGGATATCCCGAGATTGAGGCTGAAGCGTCCATATTCATAAAAGGTAAAGCTATTTTGTTTACAATAATTTAAATTTATAGATTTTTATATTGTTTATAGTTTAAAATTATGTGATTTTTTAAATTAATAAATTACAAGTATGTATTTTATATTTTTATTTCTTCGCTCTGATGTCGAGAGAGTCAAAGTGCAACGCTGAGTTTCGCCACTCAACACGCAATGCCTCCAAAACACGGTGGAAAGTGGGAAACGGAGTGTCTAACCCTGTTGTGTGCGGGATACAGCGTGAAGCTGTTTTTTTTTATTTATTTATAAATATGTATGAGTGTCAACGACATGATTGTGTTGTCATTTTTCAATAGTTTTTTATTAGTCCTAGCCTAACTGATAAAACAATCAGAAATTCGTACTCTATCTACTTTAAAACTTTATTGATTCAAAACATTTATATAGAAACTCTTGTAACATAGTAAACGTGTCTAGTGTCGGTGGTCATGAGTTCGATTATTACCACTAAGAGACTTACTTATGTTTAGTTAAATATTTCAATTGAAGGATTATTTTCCAACTCTATTTATTTATAATTTCTGATAATAACAGTAATTTAAACAAAATAAATAATTCATTTATAACAAAAATCAATAAAAAAATAAGTTCTTTTAGCAGTATATATTCTATTCATTTCTATGTCAAACGCACGATTCACCAAATTACCTTTAAATGTTCCTAAGTAAATACCTATTAAAATAACAAGAATACAAAATATATAGACTCGAACGGTATCTGGAACGAATGTCATTAATTAAACACATTTTCAACAAAGACTTCCTTGAATATAGTAAAATGGCAAAACATTTTCCTTCATCGAAATAAAGAAATACCGTCCTTGGCTCGCTCCTTTTAACACATCAAAGCGAAATGGAATGTGTGGGTGTATTTAATTGTATTTGTATTTGGTTGTGGGTTCGATATTAGTTATTTAAGCTTTTTTTTTTACAATAAAAATTTTTACCTTAGAAAATATTAAAACGATTTCTTTAAATTGATGCTATAGAGAGTAATTGATATTAAGTTGTGTAAATTAAAGCAACTCAGTTTTAGTGTTTTAACGAAATAATATAGAATGGAATGTTGTGAGTGAGTTTATTCACTATACTTTTTTTATTTATTTAGCTTCGAGCTGTATATAGCAGACGATGAGTAGGCAGACGGAACCTGGGGTTAAGATCCTCCATTCTCGTCCATTCGTTGAATTGGGGAACTCAACGCTACGCTGTCTTGCTATCAGAGCGAGGACATGAAAATAGTTCATTTCCACAAGCGAAAATCAAACCCACAACCGTCGCTTACAGTAAGACGCTGTGCTGCTACGCCACGACATTCTCTTCATCAACTTAGCAAAAAGCAAGAAATGTTAGCTTTGAGTTATTCCAGTCTCACCTAAAATATTTAAAAGTCATAATTTTCTTAAAACTTACAAATAATATAAATTTTCTTTAAAATGTTAACCTATTTTAATTATAACATTTTAATGGACTATTAAATTTGTGTTGCCATAATTAGCTTTTACAACAAACGATTCGTTCCACATAATTAGTTTTTAGATATTTTATGACTGTAATTTCAATTTTCATCTGAATACATTATGTTGTTTAAATTATAATATTAAGTTTGTAATTGTAAAAATAGCAGTACTGGGTTCGATTCTTATTTGAGATAAATAAATATAGAATATAATAAGTAGAGTATCTAATATAAAAAAAATATTCGGATTCATTAGTTCCTGAGATTAGTATATCTTTTCAGCTTTATAATAACTGAAGTTTTTTTTTCAGGACCACCGAAAATAATATCAAATCATACACAGTTTGGATCTCAAGGCGATACTGTGAATATAGAATGTGCTGCTTTCTCAGTACCGAGAATAGACAACATTATATGGACCTATGACGGCAGGGAAATCGATACTGTTCACGATCAGGTAACTTATTTAGATATTGTTTTACATAGGATACAATTGAAATTGAATTTCAATTGAAATAATTGAATTGGTAAATCAATTATTTTTATATCATTGAATTGGTTTTATTTTAAGATTGTAATTACTCGCAACTTATCGAATTCTAGAGAAAAGAAGAAAACTCAATGGCTACTAGAATCTCTCTGGCTATTAGCTGTATTCCAATATTTTATAGAAGAGAGGTCATTGTGACGCAGAGGCTTAAGCGGGTGACGGTTAACGCAACAGTTGTGAGTTCGATTATCACTCGAGGCTCGAGCTATTTAATATTTTTATTCCCTCACTCTGGTAAAGAGGCGAAACGCGGCGTTCCACCACTCAACACAATGCAATGCAGGCAATGCTTCTCTATTTGAGAGAAAGTGGGGAACGGAAGTTCCTTAGCGAGAGCAGAGTGTCTTAACAATAGGTTCCCAGGTTCCCTCTGTTATGTGCGGGATACAGCGTGAAGCTAAAAAAAAACAATTTAGGTATATCTGCCAATTTCATATACTTATTTACATACAAGTATCTAAATGTGTAAAATTTTCAATTTAACCCAGGATTACGCCTTCCTCGAGGACTTACAGGCGGGTGGGGTTGTGAATTCCACTTTGATTATACGAGAAAGTCAATCGAAACACTTCGGCGTCTACAAGTGTAATGTCTCCAATGAATACGGGAGTGATACTATCGAAATTGTTTTGAAGCCTAATAGTAAGTATAGGATATATACTTTTAAAGATTTTTACTAGGAATTTGTTGAGGCTTCGCCAGCTTGAAGTCATTGTTATATTATAGGCAAATATACAAAATTTCTCATAGCCTATATGTTATGTTATTCTGATGTAAAAATGATATCTATTATTCAAAAGCTTAAAAAGTCCGTTCGGTAGCTTTGCATGTCAATTGAATAAACATACAATGTTAATGTTTGTTTTTAACTGACAAGTATATTAAATTACGCAATATTACTTAATAAGTACAACATAATTAATAAAAAACACGACTAATATATTTTTCTGAGGCTAGTCGTGGCGCAGGGGCACAAAGTGTCCAGAATTCGGCAGAAAGTGGGGAACGGAGTGTCTTAACACTAGGTTTCTTCTGTCTACCCTGCTGTGTGCGGGATACAGCGTGAAACTGATATAATATATTTTTCAAAATAACATGTTTTTGGCCATCAAGGTGCATTGTTGATAAATCAGTTTTTTATTGTTAAGATATTTAGCTTTCCATTTTCCGACTATAGTAAAGAATTATATATTAGGTTGCGGAGTTCGACGCCGCAAATTCCATAACCATACTAAATAAACGAAATTATAAACTTACAGACGATTAGTACTGTATTTTAAGTAAATTATCTTTTATTCTTGCAATATCATTATTATTGATATCTTTATTAACAAGGTTTTTTGTTTCATTACATTTTGCTATTAAAAAAAATCCATAAGAACTATTTATTAGTAATTGGAAAAATACTATGAGAGTCTTATTGTTCACTTGTTGTATGATATCGTATGAAAGGCAACGTTAATTATAAAATGTTACTTATATATGTATATACAATACTGTTGAAATGAATTTTCAACGAAGTTTTCATGAAAATATATATTTATAATAAAATATATTATTGACGTCAAGAATTACTTGAATTAAAAAAAAAATAATATTCGTGGTCACTAATAGACTGAGGTGAGGTGGAGGTTCGTCTGTCAATTGACATAATGAATGTATCAAACTACCCTCAATAATTTCTTAATTGCTTCGCGTAGTGCTGTGGATCTTGCAAAATGTGATTACAGTATCTTGTGTTCTGGTGTGGTGTGTTTAGGACTTCAACATTTTTAAGAGTGGGATCTCAGCGGATAGAAAGGTTTTTTTATTGAGATAAAGATATTTTTGTATTTCAATTTTAATAATAGCCTCACGGATCTTTCTAGAAATATATTTATTCTCAAAAGCCAGATTATAAGGTCTGTATTAAAAAAAATCTTCTTTATTTTTTTTAAATGGAAAACAGAGTGTCTTAGCACTAGGTTCCCTCTGCCTACTTGTGTGCGGGTCGCTAAAAAAATACACTAAAATATATTCCTACATTAATCTAACATAAGCTATCTACGTATTGCTTTTCCCTGTCCAATTCTGCATACAGTCAGCTGTCATAATACCAAACTGTCAATTAAGGTTATATCAATCAAAGTGAAACTAGTATTCCAGTGGAGCCGGAGAGAACTAACGTGAATTACCTAAGTGTTTGATTAATTTTGTTGTTCTTTGGTTTTGATGTGTATTTTAATGTAATTTCTGATTCAAATACGGCGGTTGGAGGTTCGATTACCACAGGGGGGTATGAATTGCTTTAATTTCTTAGTTTAGTGGTTGAGTTTCTGTTTCTACACAGGAAATGTTTTCAATTCGGGCGAAAAACTGGGAAATCGGAGTGTTTTTACACTTCTTCTTCTACGGTTACCGGGGCTAGAAATAAGCGTTTACAGTTTTATTGTTATTGAAAAGAAACAAGTTATATTGTATGATTTTTTTTTAATTTTCGCATTTAAGATGTACAAATCTATCTGCATATTACAAGTTTAAAAATATTCAACAAAAACATGGAACGTCTAAACTAAAAAAAACACATTTTGTTCAACAAAAATTTATTGGTCATTCCAATTTATTGGTAATTTTCTCTAAATATTGTCTTCGTCATTAAAGTGATGATATGCAAAAAAATACACTTTCAATCACTAAACAAAACAGTTTCTATTGTGATTATTATTATTACCTTTCGTGCTTAAGCCTCTATTCTAGCTGAATTGGAGACATTGCCTGTTCGATGTCGGGATTCAATATCAACAACATTAGAATGTTGTAATTACAACCACACTTACTTATAAAATTTCATATTTATTTACGTAAAAAAAAATTAAAAAATTAAATTAGCTTCACGCTGTATCCCGCACACAGCGGGGTAGGCAGAGGGAACCTAGTGTTAAGACACTCCGTTCCCCACTTTCTGCCGAATTCTGGAGGCATTGCGTGTTGAGTGGCAGAACTCAACGCCGCGTTTAACCTCGACACCAGAGCGGAGAAATGGAAATATAAATTTAAATAAATATTTCATCTCCTCGAGTGAGGATCGAACCCACAACCAGTCGGTTTGCAGTCACACCTCCTGCCGCTGCGCCACGACCGGCCTCACGTTTATTTACGTACCTACACTATATTCCGTTTGCAAATTTCGTTTCTAACAATATACAATCCCATTCATACTTTTCAATTAAACTACTCTACCAAATGGAAAATCTAAATGTAGCATATGATCCACTTTCTAACGAATCCCATATTGCTTTTCTGATTCAAAATTTTAAAGATTTCCACTTAGAATTTGCGCGAAATATTTTTCTTTTGAGGAACTTTTTCAATCCGGCCGCAAAGATTTAACTTGAACGGTTGGAATCAGAATGTATTTTAGTTTTAAAAATCTAAACTTTATGCCACGTTTGTGCATTACCCTCGGGTATACCCGAGACATCTTCTCATTCTTCCATTGTATAAGTTTTATTGCGCCGAGATGAATATCTTTCATTTTATTTTTAAGGACTCTTGCATTTAAAAATTTTACTTTGAATTTTTCAAACCCGAGTTTTTTTAGCATCTAAAAAATTTCGTCATTAAAATCTAGCAATATCAAAAGCCCAGTGGGAGTTATGTTTAGAATGTAAATTGTAAGAATACGAAACATGAGCCATATATGATTATATTTGTATTTCCATTTGCAATGGAATAACGATCAATTAATCAATTAATTAATTAAAAAATATATATTATAAATATATATAATATGATACATATAACAAGTCTTTATTATTATTATTTTTTTGTGTCAATTAATTTTATATTAAAGTAAGAAGTTACAAGTTAATCATTAGTTATGTTATTATTGTCAATATCACTATCTTTTTTTACGCCCATTAAGACCTTGTGACAAGACAAGACTAAGCTTAACTCTATATTTATTGCCAATCAAATAAATGTATCATAGATTTAAACAATCATCAAAATAAGATAAGATAAGATAAAAAGTCTTTATTGCACACTTTAACAGGATTGATTACATCAAATTTTAGGTTAAAATATGCACAAAGGCGGCCTTATCACTGAAAGTGATCTCTTCCAGGCATTATTAAGACTACTTCACCAACATAATATATAACGAAGTTAAATTCATTCACATCAAAACTGACAAAGACCGGCTATTTACGACGATCTGATAACCAAGCCGTAAAATATAAATACTAAACAAGTCTAAGAATACGCAAGGATCTAAGGACATCAGGCGACATCAGTATTATCCGTTACATTGACGGTACCCATACCCCATTATGGCCGAACAACCAAACATTATCGTAAATGTATCGTCGTTTTAACTTTACGCCCGCCACATAAAAGATGCCATCTGTCACTGTGCCTTCAAATTTTTGGGGCACGTTCCTGTATTATAAAAAACGTTCTATTGGAGTTTTTTTACATTGGTAGATTGGATACTTTTTTCGTGCTTAATTTTTTTTTCTAAGACGTTTTTGTGTTATTTGGTTATTATTATTGTTAATATATTTTGTTTGTTGGTAACAAAATGAGTAGAGTAGTGATTGGTGCCTAGTTTTTTTTAAGTTTATGTTACTATTATTGTCAAATCAAAGCAAGGAAACAAAAATAAATTCAAAGTGAAATTCGTTACCCAGAGTGAGAAAGAAATTCTAACAGTTTTTTTTTCTTTTCTCTACGACGTATTTTATCTAAGCTTTCACCTGCGTAAATAATGAAGTAATATAAGCTTTCCTCATTAAATAGACTATCCAACACAAACTATTAAAAAAATTCTAGCAGTAGTTTCTGAGATCAGCGCGTTCAACCAAACAAATCCTTCCAAAATACATTAGTATAGGTTGTTTGTAAATAATAAAAAAATATATTTACCATTCACTACGTAAAGTGATAAAATACAAAACAATATATAGATCAATTAAAATGTTTCACCAATATATTCAAGCTCACGCTTCGTTGATTTCAAATAAACACTGAAAGATAAAAAAAATATTTCCGAAACCCCATCAAGTGCTTCCTTTTGTTCTATTTATTTAGTGTCAATTTCATTTAAAAGTTCTAAATGCTATAAAAACTAAATTTGGAACTACGTGTAAACAAAATAGTTGATAAATAAAATAGCGGGTTCGGTTCCCATTAAGAGTAATTTTTATAATTCTTCTATTACTAGCCTTGTAGATATTGTAAATCAGGCCAATTGAGGTTCAGGGGCACAAGCGTGTGAATGTAAACGAGAAGGCTGTGGCTTCGATTCCGACTCGAGGAGAATTAAATATTTAATATTTGCATTTAAATATAGCGTATAACTAAAAAAAAAATATTTTTTATACACAGATTAAATAAAATCTTTTAATTTTAGAAAGCTTCCCTCTACTTTTAATCCTGTTCGGAGTGACGTCAGGCACGATCATGGTAGCAGCTGTTATAATGTTGGTAATACTGTGTCAAAGGAAACAAAGGAAGAACAAGCAATCGCAAATAACTGAAAAACCGGATGTCACTGTCACAGCCGAGGAGCTTTTCAAAGAAAACGATAGAAATTCAAACATAAGCGATTTGAAGCTCGAATTGAGACAGGCCAATGGGAGCTGCGAAATTGTAAGTTGTTTATTGACTTTTGCATATAGATTTTTTTTAGCTTCACGCTGTATCCCGCACATAGCAGGATAGACCGAAGGAACTAGTGTTAAAACACTTCTTTCCCATTAAAATGCTTTGTATTTTTTTTTATGGAAAAGACAAGGCAAACGAGCGTTCTGGTCACCTGATGGTAAGTGATTACCGCCGCCCACGACTCCGTGCAACACCAGAGGAGCTACAGGTGCGTTGCCTGCCTGTAAGGTGGGTTGGGCGCCGGAGCCCGGCATTACCTGATGCGAAACGCAGTGGCATAAAGCCACTACTTCACGCCGGTTTTAAATGCCGGGGGTGGTAATGATCCGGTCGAATCTGCTCATGCGTGTTGCCATTGCTGGCGACGTGACTCTACCACACGTACCTTAGTCGCCTTTTACGACACCACCAGTACCAGGATGATCCTATTCTAGGCCGGGATCACACGGCGATCCCGGCCTAGAATAGGTATGTACGTACGTACGCTCCCAATTTTTCGCTGATTTCTGGAAGTATTGCGTGTTGAATGGTAAAACTCGACGCGGAAATACTTGGCGAAAAGGAAACGGATTTTTGTAACACTGAGTTCCCTCAGCTTACAATGCCATATTGGAATACAGCGTGAAGCTAAATTTTTTTGCTAATTTTAAACCCACAACATCGAATTTTACAAAAATTTTCATCACCAAAAATGCTATATGAGTACTAAGACTTAGTTTTATAATACTTTTATACGAAAACAGTCCTTTCATAATATTTTATTATAAGTATATCAAGCAATTACGAAGTAAATGCGAAAAAATTTCGCTCAAACACCAGTTTAATTAGCGGCTAACAAATTAACATACTTACATACTCGTGTTATATTGTTTAAACAAAAATATAGTATTAACATGTCACATATAATTGTAATACTTAATTGCGTCTACAAATAACGGCTGACGCTAAAACCTTTTGTTGCCTTTTAACTTGATGTTTATATGAAATGTTTAATGTGTTTTTTTATACTTTATTTCTCTTCTTTTATGCTTTTTCTTTTATTTTATTCTCTTGTGGATAAGTGGTTGGAGAATCATTTTTTTGTAGTGTTAGGGTGTGGAGGTTAGTGTTAAAGTAAAAACGTAATAGGAATGTATAAAGTATACGGCCTGTCATGGCGCAGTGGCACAAAGTGTGACTGTTAAATCGATTGGTTGTGGGTTCGATCCTCACTCGAGAAAGTTAAATATTTATATACATTTATGTTATCATTTCTTCGCTCGGGTGTCGAGGCAAAGCGCTGCGTTGAATTCCGCCACTCAACACGCAATGCCTAGAGAATACGTTGGGAAGTGGGGAACGGAGCGTCTTTACACTAGGTTCCCTTTGCCTACCATGATGCGTGCGGGATACAGCGTGAAGGTGATTTAATTTTTAATTTAAAGATATAAAATAGCATAATTTAGCTTTCGTGGTAAAGCGGCATAACGTCTGTCTAGCAACGATAATTATTAGTCCGATTCCAACTCGGGGGAATCACGTGAAATATTAGACCAAATTTAATATTTACCTAATAATAGTTAAATTTCCAGGATTACTCCAACACCGGATCGGACAGCACTCTCTGTTCGAACGCCAAACTAGGCAGTGGTATCCCCCTCGCCGGCACTGTACCACTGACTTCCATAAATCAGGCGAATACGTACCAACCATACAGATATAGCAACGATTATACAGATCCTGCATACTCCGACTGTTACAAGGTAAGTTGAAATGTTGACGACACTCGATATTTGGTGCAACAATGACGTAATTGCGTTTTTTTATATTGCAGGAGACGCAATGAAAGCGTATAAACGAGCTTTACGAATATAATGACTTATTTAACTAGTTTTTTATCTTTATATATACATGTGTATATATCGATCTTTTGATGGCCAATGTTAGACATGGACCTTTCCACGCCGATCGATCTTATTTATATCTAAATAAACATAAAAATCTCAATATAGTAAAATAAATTTAATTATTATAAGGATTCTTATTTAATTATTCAGATGAAAATATAATTTGAAGATTGATATTTATAATAATATATAAGTTTATGTTTTGTTTAACTAGATGTAGGTAAATTCGTATAGTACAAATACAAAAGTGCCATTGAATATTATTTATAACAAGAACTATCTTAATTAATTAATTATAACCCAAATCTCTCTGATATTTTATATAATATTTGATAAATTTATAATAATCTTTCCAATTTCTTAGTAAATTTAAACATTATTCTCTTCCAAATATAGGTCAATGGATTTGGTAATGGCTATCAAACCTACGTGCACTACGGGCACGACTACACGCCTGGGTCTCTACGAGTGACGTCGCCAACACTTGGTAGCGACAAACTAACGCCGAATAGGTAATATTTTACATCTTTATCTATTCTAATTTTATAAAGCTCAAGAGTTTGTTTGGTTGATCGCGCTTATCTCAGGAAACAGTGGTTCTATTGAAAAATATATATATTTTTGTATTAAATGATTTATTTAGGAAGGCTTATAGGGAAGCTATGACGTTAATTGTTTCGAGGTAACCCATTGGGTTGCGGTCAGCCATACATTTAGAATGTGGATGTGTTATACACAACTCTTAGTTAATGCTATGTTTAACTGAAGATAATATAATGCCAAGAATAAGAGGCCAGTCGTGGCACAAAAAAAACGTGGGGGTTATGGGTACAATTCTGACTCGGAGAAAGGAAATAATTAATATTCTTATTTCTTCGCTCTGTTATAGAGGTGAAAGCGCGGCGGTTAAGTACCGCCAACCAACACGCA
>JAATLQ010000277.1:43798-61229 GCA_013421005.1 Heliconius erato x Heliconius himera
TATAGTTGATTAGTGAATGATTATTTAATTACTTCCTTCAATGTAACAATACGTTTGAAGTTACTTCCATTATAGTTATATAGCGGAATTAAACTATGAATATTTTATTAGGGTGACACACCAATTCAATATAATTCGGGCTATTTTGGATGCTATACATGTACCTATTAATCGATTTTCTTATACATATATATACTATCCATCCTGATATTATAAAGATGACGAGTTTGTTTGGTTGAACGAGATAATCTTAGGAACTACTGGTTCGATTTGTTTTTTCTGTGAAGTTTAAGAAACTGTATGATTTCGTCATATTTAATATTTATTTTACGAGATATAATATACCTAGTATTTTTTTGCTTCTATTCTGAGCAGAGACAACCTTAGGCTAACACACTTCGATCCCCATTCTCCATCCAATCTTTGTGATATGGCGTGCTGAGTAGGAGCGGAACTCAACGCCGCGGTTTGTATTGTAACCAGAGCAAAGATATAAAAATAATTCAGGTTCCCGAGTGAGGCTCACATCAACAAGGTTAACTTTACTATCATACGCTGTCCGGTGTGTACAATGTCGGTTTCAGCTACCACAAATAATTTATTATTAATTTACTTACTTTCCTTAGAGGCCAATCGTGGCACAGCGGCACGAGGTGTGACTGTATAATAGACTGGTTGTGGGTTCGATCTCCACTCGAGGAGATGAAATATTTACTTAAATTTATAATTCCATTTCTTCGCTCTGGTGTCGAGGTTAAACTCGGCGTTGAGTTGTCTGCCACTCAGTACGCAATGCCTCCAGAATTCGGCAGAAAGTGGGAAACGGAGTGTCTCAACACTAGGTTCCCTCTGCCTTCCCTGCTGTGTGCAGGATACAGCGTGAAGCTGATTTATGATTTATTTACTTACTTTCCCACGTTTACTGTTTGAACAACACTTTACAATACATTAAAATATATATTTATTTGTATATATTAGGTCTATTAATGGAAGCTTACCAAGAAGTGTGGACACACCGTCGTCAACGCAGTACAATGGGAACGGATCGCAAAATAATTCGCTACAGAGATCGACAAAAAGACAAGATAACAGCAGTACAGCCTTGAATAATATCACTACTGAAGGTTAGTTATATTGGGCCTCTTTTTTGGTTGTAATGTTTTTTTTTAAATAATATATTTATATGAAAATTATATATTGCTTCCAAGGTGGATTAACTGATATGCTTATTAATTTATGTTTGTATTATTTATTTAACAATTTTAAACAACGCATTTATTGTATAATTTTTTTTTTCTATTCGTTTGATGATAATTCTTTTTTATTGTTATATTTAGGTATATCAAAACAATATGTATCGATTGAACCCACGACTTTTACGTGTACAGTCAAACCAATGAAAGCATCAAAATACTCCATCTAATTTTAGAGACATTTCGTGTTGAGTGGCGAAACTCAACCGTACGCTTTGCACGAAAATGAAAATACTTAACGCACCTGAATAGAATCCGAACCCACAACCATCGCCCTTAACCACCGTCCATGCAATTTATCATATTATTTGAAAACGTTTTTTTAGCTTAACATTTATCCCTTTCAAGATAGCCAGAAATAGAGTCTCACTGTGCCTTAAATTTTTTGCATACAAACCTTCAAAAAAAATTATCAAATATTAATAGAAAAATTCGATTTCTAGGACCAAGAATACCAAACGGCGGTATAATACAAGGCGTGGACGTGCGTTACGCGGCCACGTACGGCAATCCGCACTTACGCACTGGCATCAGTACTGTGCATACAGCGAAACCTGCTTCGACTCCAGCGCCACCACCGTACTCTTCTGTTAGAAGTTCTGTTATTTTGCCCTCTGGTGAGTTATATATATTGTAAGTTAAGAGATTTTTTTTGTAAGCTTCACGCTGTATCCCGCATATAGCGGGATAGGCAGTCGACACAGCCGATCCCCAATTTTCGAGACATTGCAACAACATCCTTTCGTTAGACATCGTGTCCATGAACGTTCCTGTTTCATTAGGGGGTTCAGGTCTGAGGCGTTGCACCGATGGTAAATTATTTGAAGTTTACATAGTTAAGCATTTTTAATTTTATTACAAGAAAATGATTTGATTCTGACTTCGAATATACTTTATTTACTAGAACAAGTGTCATATTGGGAAAAAAAATCTTAACTAAAATCATGATGTCCGAACACTAAATACTAGTAATATATTAGCAATATATATCGTTTCCACCAGGTACATCGTCTCATTCAATAACATCGCCGACCAGCCTCGCCTCGCCCCAGTGTGCGACGAGCCCTATAACTAACTCCACTTTGTCCACTGACAGTGCTCAGCCAACGGTAAGTTTATTTTCATCATATCAGCCTTCCTACGTCCACTATTGGACATAGTTTATTTTAATATAAGTAAATTAGATTTTTCAAAGCAATATTGCTTATTTTTTTTAATTTTCAATTGAAATCATAAAAAAATAACTTATAAAATATATGTATGGGTTTTAAAAGTTAAATTGTTATACAGAAACACAGCTAAAAATTAAATAATATAATTTGTATAAAATAAGTTCACTTTATTTATTAACTGTTGCTTTTCAATGTTATGATATCTTGAAATTTTTATATATAATTTCAATATCTACATATATAATAATGTTAATATTATGAAGTAAATAATATAAATTTAATTTAATTTGAGACCAATCGTGGCGCAGCGGCACTAAGTGTGACTGTAAAACCGACTGGTTTTACAGTCCCACTTCGAGGAGAGGAATATTTACTTAAATTTATATTTCCATTTCTTCGCTCTGGTGTCGAGGTAAAGCGCGGCGTTGATTCCTGCCGCTCATCACGCAATGCCTCCAGAATTCGACAGAAAGTGGGGAACGGAGTGTCTTACCCCTCTGCCTACCCTGTTGTGTGGGATACAGCGTGAAGCTGATTTATTTATTTTTAAATAATTTAAAGTTTGTTTCATTGAAGACTAATCTCAGAAACTACTAGGTTTGAATTTAAAACTTTTGTGTCAGATAGCTCATCGAGGAAGACCTATAACCTTATGTTGCATCACGTTAATTGCCTACTTGCGATATGGATGGACCCATCCATGAGACCTAGAGAGACCAATTAGAGTCTAAATAAAATTAAATTACTTAACTGACATTTATATTTTACCTCAAAAATATTCTTTGTTGACGTCACTAATCTAGGACATATACACCTTTAGATCCATAGCAGAATGATTTGGTCATTCCTTACACAGATTACACGTCCAGATTAGTTCATGTGACGTCATCACGCTGACTGATTACTTCAGAGCCTATAGTAATCTCTTAAGCGCCAGCCTCAGTGTTTCGGTTATACTGAAATACAGTTAATTTACTTATAGAATGTTAGAAATTCCTTTGTGTTGCTCATGTTGTGTTGCTCATGTGATTGCTTAAAATGTGAATAAAGTTTGTAAGATTATGAGTTGAGTCGAGGCGAAGAGGCACAGGTGTGTGATTGTAACGCGATAGCTGTGGGTTCGATGGCCATTCGGGGGAATTCATTATTATTTATTTATATTTCCTCGCTCTCTTTCCTCGTTGATGTCTACACATAATGCCTCTAGTGTGTGTGTATGTGAGTGTGTAACAAGTGTACTGAACCAATGATCGCGAACTCGGGTTTCCAAAAATACATAATACTAAATATACACGACTAATCCTGATTAAGGATCTCTCAGTCAGAGGAATTAAATTTTTCTTTTCTTGCTTTAATTACAAGACGAAGCGGCGGCACGACGTTGAGTTCCGCAACTCAACACGCAATGTCCCAAAAATTTATCGAACGTGGTAGTGGGAGGGCGGAATGTTTCAACACAATAGGTTCCTTCTACCTACCACGGGGAAAATCGACTTGTTTACCAGAGAAGGGAATTGAAAATAATCAAAATACAAGTGGAGAACCTAATGGAGATATCGAACTCACAATTATCGTTTCGACTCCGGAAAAGTATTTTTTTTATTTTATTAAATATCACCATTCTTTCTAGAATAATTGTTTTTTTTTTAAAGAAAAGTAAACTAAAATTGCAGTGTCTTGTAAAAATTGGCCGAACTTTTCCCAATACCCGTCTTTCCCGGATTATCTGGAAGTTCGAAACCTAAGCGTTTTAGTACTTTTTGGTCGTGAACTTCACTGATTGCAGTAATAGTAAAAATCTTAAAGCAAAATCTTTAAATAATCATTAAAAAATATTTCCACACGTAGTCAGATGTCATTTTTGGAAAAAAAAGTAAAACTATATGTATATTATTTTTGTAAAATTTACATAATTATAATAAAAAATGTAAGATTTCTTAATTTTTCATTGATTTTCTTCTATGATTCAGTTATAGTACTATAATTGTATTAATAGAGAAAATATATTATCATAAATGTATCTTATTTATTAATTAAAACTGTGTTTTCTTTTAATTAATTCTATTAATGCAAACAATTGCTTATAACTAGAAAACAATGAGAAAACACAGCGATTTTATTTTTACGTATGATTGGGCTTTATAGCCAGTTAATTATGATTGAGCTTCTAGGGTTAAAGAATAATTTTATATTCTTCACTGTGGTACTATGGCAAAGCGAGTGTCCTCAGACTGCGACCTCTTAGGCTATGCCTAAGAGGCTTAGACTTACTCGGGTACGGTAGCAAAATTATAGGTAGATGCTACTACAATTGTATAATACCCATAACAATGTTTTACAATCGATATATCTTGTTTAAGGGAGTGACGTCCTCCGGCACTCCTCAGTCGCCGAGCTCACATTACATACTCGCGCCGTCGAATCGATCCTTAGCTAATACTACTGTTACTAAAAAAGGTAAGATGTTTGATTTTTATATAGAGATAAGATAGAAATAATTAAAAATGATTTAAAGTTGGTGGGGAATTGATGTTTTTGTAGAGAAGTTCGTTTTTTTTTCATATAATTTAAATGCAACGGTTGTGGGTTCGATTTCCACTCGAAGAAATAGAATATTTCATTAAAAATTTACAGATTCCCAGATTTCCTCTACCCTACTATAAAATGCAGGATAACGCGTAAAACTAAAAAAAACAATTAAAAAAAAACTTGATTTATTTACTCGCTGTATGCCGCATATAGGTTATTTCGCATATAACAAAATACGATGCGCCTTGTTTCGTTACTACAGTAAGCAAAAGTCTTTGTCTCGTTACTATAGTAAGCGAAAAAAATTAATTACCCTGACTGGGGATCGAACTCACAACCGCTGCGTTTATAATATGCTGATACTGTGTCGCTTAATGCCTTTATTTATTTACGTATAATAATATTTATTTTGCTTGCAGGTAACGGCCTCCAGCAACCACTAGCGACACACGTATAATCGTTCCTAACAAAATAAAAAAAAAAAACAATAAGTGACACAAACTAAGTGTTATGATTTAGTGACATGGTGAATTCATAGTGTTTTAAATAGTTAATTTCAGTGACACTTTTATGTGCTAGTTCACTGCGAACTTTTATGAACAAAATCTATAAAGATTTTATAGATTATAAAAATGTTAATTAAATGAAATGTATCATATCTTTAAAATTTTAGTGTTTTATATCTTCACGCATATTCATCGTGGACATGATGAGAACTAAGTGATAAATCACTCAATTCTCATTACAAAGTTGTCTAATTTTTATGTCTTGAGTAATGTGTGTGTTTCTTTAATGTTATGAATAAAAAAATATAAAAGGCCTATCTATATTAATATAATAATTCTTATAAGTGAATTAAAATTATATTATTTACACATTCATTTTAAATTATTTTACAAAATCAATTAATTATATTTAAAAACATATTTATTAGAAAATAACTTTTAAATATTAGTTGTGTTTTTCATATCAATTATGAATTCTATATCATTAAATTCAATTTAATTAGATATCTAGTAAGTAAATCACCCTGTATCATGATTGTGAATTATTGTCAATTTCAAATCACCCCATTGAGACTGGTCTTTACTATGTATTTAACAATTTAGGATATTATATAATATATTTATTCTATTTTATTTGTGCAAAGTGAAGCGACACTAACTTTAGACTCGATTTGGATGGGTAAGTAAATACTTTGAAAAGCCAACTTGTTACTCGTGCATTAGTACATTTGGCCTTTGTACGGTTTTAAATAATGAAAATTAAATGTGTGTTTGAAGAGAGTAATGTTTAACAAAATATATATTTTCATTTTATTTGTAAAAAATATTTAATGAGTTATATATAATACTTACTGTAAAAATCTTAATTTTTCATTATATAATTTTGCTTTATTAGATCGTTTTTAAGTAAATTATTATTAATAAAAAATATGTGTTGACATAATTAAAAACGTAATATAACCATCCTGTAGATATGCCTTTGCTATTAAAAGATCACTTTTGATTTTTTTTTGTTAGAACAATTATTATATTATATTAATATTCAACTTAAAACCACAAACATTAAACATATAATTATATATTTTTAATCATTAATAAACAAAAGAAACAGCTTTAAATACATCAACTAATAATTTGTGCCATTTCAACGTGTGTTTATTGATTCTATAAAATTATTTTTTTTATACTTTATGCTATGTAGATAAATAAAAATCACTTGTTTTTAAAAAATGCATATTAGATATTTGATTTCACGTAAAAGACTTATTTTTAAAGTACAGAATATAAAACAATAGAATATTATAATTATTTTCTATTTAATTAAGATAAAAATATAAATATAGTATAAATAACAAATTTGATTCTTTCATTTTAATAATGTATTAGCAGCATATAACTTTTTACTACGTACGTACGTACTTTAAACTAAAAAAACATAATTTATGATTATTCTAATAGAATAAAGCTTTATGCTCGTATTGTTACCATCATGTCACACAAGTAATCATGTTACTAAAGATGTAATTCATAGTCTTATCACATTTAGGTAACGGCTTGTTACCAATATGATCATTGATTGTTTTGATTTCTAAAATACTTTAACCAGATCTTATATTAAAATTTCTAGAAAAAAAATTAATAAAATTCCTAGCTTGTTACTAATGCTCAATAATTAAACTATAGTTAAAATTTTGTTTAAAATTTCGATCTAAGACTGATTAGACTAACCGACACCAACAGCTTATTTCGTAGTCAAATTAATTTTATAGTATTTAAAATATTTTATTTTATATATTTCTAGAATTGAAAACGTTTCTAAAAAAAAAAATCTTAGTAATATTTTGTATTTTCCTAAAAAAAAGTCTTTATAATTAGAGAAATTACATCTCCTTTCTTATTTACTTTTTCGAAGTTGGGACGCGTACACGTACGTGTACTTCACTGTGACTACTAAGATAGGTAAAAATTTAAATATTACACGAGAAAAAATTGCATAATCTTGTCTCTCCGATACCATTTGCTCCGCTGTAATGAGAGAGAAAGAAACTCATTAGAGTTTTTGAAAAAAAAATCATTAATATTTTATGAAAATATGTGTGTATATCAAATATATTTTGACAAATATGTTTATATACTTACTTAAACTAACATACAATCATATATATTATTAAATTTAACGTGGTGCAGGGGCACAAAGTGCCTGGGTGCCTGTAAGCGTGACTGGTTGCGTGTTCGATCCCCACACGAGAAAATTAAATATTTATTTAAATTTACATTTTGATTTCTTCGCTCTGATATTGAGGCAAAAGCGCGGCATTGAGTTCCGCCACCCAACATACAATACCTCCATAATTCGGCGAAAAGTGGAGAACGGAGTGTCTTAACACTAAGGCCCTCTGCTTACCCTTGTGGGTACGGGATTAAGCGTGAAGCTGATTTAATTAGATTTTTTAAATTTATAATATGAATATTGTCCCCAATACAATATCAGAAATAATTCTCAAATTTCATCATTACATCTACATGAATATATACTTTAAAAAATACAACAAAACTAATTAATAATAAACACCCACTTCCAGTACGTATCGGCCTTCGGTGTATCGACCGTCTATCAATCAGGCTCGTCGTTAAAATTTATGTTAGGCTCAATATCGGATAATTAGGCGTCGAACAATTACGTAGTCATTAAAGTTTCATAGTACATTCACCGCAAATAACTGTAATTTCAGGTGTAGAAAAGGAAATTATATTTCCAATTAATAAATAGAAATAAATATACAGAATAACAGAAATGTAAAATTGTAAACATTTATCTGGTGATTAAAGTCAATTAAAATTTAATTGTTCTTTTGTTTTGTGATCGTCATTATTTTCAATATTATGTATGATGTTTGATTTTAAAAAAGAAATAATTTTATGGCTTTTCTCGTTTACAATTTTTGCTTTTAGGTTATCATAGCAAGAAAATATAAAAGAATGTGAATGTTATTTACCCAAAATGAGGATCAAACTCATACTGTACCTATAACCTGTTGTGACAATACCCATTGCGCCACTATGATCTCATTTACTTAATTATGTTTGTATATATCAAACATTTTAAAAATAATTTTCTTCCATTTTATTTCATCGTGAAAGAGAAAATGTTTTTTTGTAACGATTGAAAAAAAAATATCCCAACTCTTCGACTGACTTCAACAATATTCCGATATGTGTAATATTTATTCTATCATAAAAAATGATAGAAAACTGTTTTCAATTTTAGGAAGTATATGTCTGCAAAAATATTTATTTGGTTTATCTAATATTCATTTAGGCACTGAATCATAATATATTTTATGTATTCCATTTATTATATTGCGATAGAAATAATATGACTATTTTATTGTGAATGGCCTAGATTCAACGATTACTAATTCATACAAATGTATAAAATATTGCTTTTGATCATCTCATCCGTCTTTATAGAGAAATGATTTAAATATTTTTTTTAAATGAACTAATGATACATAATATAAATACACGTAAATGTTTATAAAAAGAATTATAACGTTTAATTATGTTAGTTTCATACTATTTTTTTTATAATAAATAGATAAATGCTTATACACTTGCTATTAAATTTATTAGTCATTGTTGAAATGTTAGTGTATAGGATAGTTTTTTAAAATAAAACTTTTTTTTTTATTAATAATATTTTTCGTAAAATTACAGTAAAAGTTAATTTCAAGTAAATACCTAGTAAAAAATATAAAACATACGATTTACCTCTAAATTTCGATAAGCACTTACTAATCTAGTAACTATCAAGTAATAAATATCTATCATTTACAGATATTTACAATCATTCATTAAATATAATAATTTTTGTTTTCTTCTGTTTCGTTTCATAAATTTCTGTAAATAACTGTAAATGATATTTTTACGCAATGTATATTTATTTTTTCTGTGATACATAGATTAAAGTTTGATTTGTTTTGTAAATAGTGGTAAATAACATTAATGTTAATTAAAAATGATGTAAAGCTTTCAATTTGATAACTAATTTAGTTTTAGGATATTTTTTGTGGAGTGATAGACGAGAAGAGTGTTAAGTGAAAAAAACTTTAAGTTAGTGAAATTGTACAAATTACTTTTCTAAATAAAATGAAACTTTGGCCTATGTATATAATGTTTTATTTATTATTCTCTGTAAATGTTTATTCCTTTGTAAATTTTGTGAACGACATCTGACAGGAAATGCTATGGGGTAGGGAGTTCGTTCTCCACTTAGGGAAACTATTATTTGTAGGCTATATATACCCCGCACTTGAGACACGCAGTCTAAAAAAAATTAGGCAGAAAATCGGGAGCGCAGTGTTTTAGTACTTCTCTATGTACATTGGTACTTCTCTATTTGTAGACGGGAAAACGCAGGTTCTATTTTTTTTCTTTATATGTTGTATGTAAACATAGATTATAATAATTAAAAAAACCTAAAAAATAAAATTTATAAAACTGAATAATAATAAAATACACGCATCAACATATTAATTAAAAAAAAAAACAAATAATTTTAATATAATTTTAAATTGTTTCTTGTATTATGGAGAGTGGTAGAAGAGTTTTTTTTTTAATATTGAAACCTACACGTCATTCTGATTGACTATTTTAGCAAAAATTATTATAGATGCCGTCCGGGGAGTCCTCGTGCTTTTTACGTGACCTTCCTCCAGCATTTTTGAAACTGTGTTTTCGAAGGTCATCCGAGGTCTCGCTCTACATCTCTTACCACTCACTTTTTCATCATAAATATTTTTTGCCATGCCTTCTTCATTCATTCGTCCGATGTTCCCTCACCAGCTGAGCACTTTTTTCTTGATTCTCACCATGACATCCTCCCAAGTACCTGCCATTCTGTGTATGCCATTGTGGATTAGTATTTTGACACATGGGTAAACGAAATCATTATAACATTTTAAATTCCTCCGAATAATTTAAATAGATGATATGTCGAATTTCGGCGGAAAGTGGAGGACTGAGAGACTTGACACTAGGTTCACTTTTGAAATGTGAAGCTAAAAAAATCATAAGTACCAAATTCAGAGGAATGATTGAGACCGTTGTGGTGCAGCGGTACAACTCTGACTACAAACGCGGCGGTTGTGTGTTCGATTTCCACTCGGGGTCAGTAATTTAATTTCATTTTCTTGTTCAGATAAAAAGATGAACGCGGCAATTAATTTTGCCATTGAGCACGCAATGTCTCAAAACTTGGGCGTTTTTTTTTAATAGAAAAGACAAGGCAAAGGAGTGTTCGGGTCACCTGATGGTAAGTGATCACCGCCGCCCACGACCCCGTGCAACACCAGAGGAGGTACAGTCGAGTCTGCCCATGCGTGTTGCCATTGCTGGCGACGTGACTTTACCACTTTAACAATGCCAATCCTTTAGGTATTTTTATATAGCAAGAATTATTAAAAATATCATTTTACATTGCGCCTCTTATATAAACTTGCTTCAATTTAAATATTCTAAATGACATTTATTTATCTGTTTAAGAATTTTTCGTTATACATTTTTCAATAACAATATTTCTAGGGAAAGCAAACTCGATCGAGAAGTTGTAGTAGAAACTCTTTGATGTTGAAATTTAATAATATGAAGTCTTTCACACTGAAGACGTTTGTGTTTTTAATTAAAAATACTACTTTGTGAAAAAAAAAAAACCAAACACTAGCTACTGACTGTACTGATAATTTCTCATTTAAAAAAAAAAAACTTAACTAAGTAAAAAGATATTAAATATTTTTTACAAACAATGTCGTACATAATGTTTAGGAATGATGTATATCAGTAATTGGATTTCATTTTGAATATTAATGATTAATTCCTGTAAGCGTCCTTATATTGAATAGCTTAACGCGTAATACAATAATAAAAACAAATGCATACTATATTATCACTTTTTTTAATTTTCTGTAACTCAAAAGGAAAACGAAATTCTTATAAGATCACTTTGTTGCTCATCTGTCAAAATCATTTATCTCAAGATCGAACGTAGGTATCAAGCTGAAACGGTATCAAATATTTAGGTCTGTGGTAGGGACCATATGCACATATGAAGTACAGAAAAAACAATCTTCTAAATCAACACCATCAAAAGATACGAGCGTTTGCGTATAGAGTGGCGGATATCAACGCCGCGTTTTGCCTCGTTACTATAACGAGGAAATGAAAATTAACCCACAACAGTCGCTTTTGAAATCCCAGTCCCCAGCGTTGAGTTACTCCACTCTATAGACAATGTCTCGAACTATGTGCGAAGAACCGTGCTTTTTCTTTCTTCAAATTTAAAGTTGATGTTTGAGTAGCCAGAAATATAATACCGATGTGTATATCGCTATAAAAATAGTACCGCCTCAGTTATTGGTTCTTCCTTTATTCTTATGTTACGTTCAGACCAGCCTAGTTCGAAACTTTTATTGGAATATACTTTATAGAGAATAGAATAGATTTTACAGTCTATTCTTAGTATATTGCAATAAAAGGTACACTAGACACACTAATGTGTACATACATTGTGTGTTTTGACAATGTTTATTTTCAACGGAGTAGTACATATATATGTACAATGTATTACTATTAAATAATAATCAGGGAACCTAGTGTTAAGACATTCCGTTCGCCACTTTCTGCCGAATTCTGGAGGCACTGCGTGTTGATTGGCAAAACTCAACGCCGCGCCGCGCTTAACGTCGACACCAGAGAGAAGAAAGGTAAATATAAATTAAAAAATAAAATAAAATAAAATTAGCTTCACGCTGTATCCCGCACACAGCAGGGTAGACAGAGGGAACCTAGTGTTAAGACACTCCGTTCCCCACTTTCTGCCGAATTCTGGAGGCATTGCGTGTTGAGTGGCAGAACTCAACGCCGCGCTTAACCTCGACACCAGAGCGAAGAAAGGGAAATATGAATTTTAATAAGTAAATATTTCATCTCCTCGAGTAGGGATCGAATCCACAACCAGTCGGTTTTACAGTCACACCTCGTGCCGCTGCGCCACGACTGGCCTCAGCATACTCATATATTGAACAAATTCATATAACGATAACTTTATAAAATGAAACCCTTTGTGGATAATAGAAAATTTCTGTTCCTATTTTTCCCGACTGCTAAGGAAGGGTTATGTTTTTCGCGCGTATCTTGTATGTATGTAATATTCTTTATTACCTCGTATCTCCAGAACCGCTGAACGGATTTACATATTTGAGGTATCGTTAGATTCGTATTAGCAGCCCAAGTGTTCTTAGATAGGTCACGTTCATAAAAAAATATCATGGCGGCTGTGGTACGCCATTGGACTTAGTGAAAATAAAATTTTTTGGTTCGAATACTACAATATGGGTATCAAACTCAAGAGCTCAATTTCAGGATTTCAAAAAGGTATATTATGATTATCATTACCACAATAAATTCTAACAAAAAAATGAAAAATAAAAAAATATTTGTAAAAACAAAAACCCCGACTGCATCAAACTAAATAGAAAATAAACAAGCCCAATAGTTTAATAAGATTAACAGTCGGGGCCTATAAGTAATTCTTCAATCAATAAAATCTTTACCAGGAACGCCGCATAATTTAAAGAGGTCCCGACTGTTAATACTAATAAACTATTGGGCTTGTTTATTTTCTATTTAGTTTGATGCAGTCGGGGTTTTTGTTTTTACAAATATTTTTTATTATTTATGTCTAAGTTTGACGCTTAATTTAAAATTCTTGGTGGGCAATTCCGATTAATTTTTTTATACTTTTTTGTTTGTGGTTGGAATTGCTCTCTTAGACTGGTAAATGAAGATGCATTGAAACAATTTCATTTTAGAAAGAAATATAATTTAATAAAATATGAAATAGAGGAACATAATGGATATTGTCTCGCTTCTTATACCTTGTAAGCTATGTCTTGACATTAGATTCCCTCAGGTTACAATACCTTGTTATCAGAATGCGTAAATGAAAACCAAACGAGGTTTTGTTGTATGGGACCCATCTTAAATATTTATTTTATTTTTTTGTATTTGTTGTTATACCAGAAACAACATTTGTGAGAATTTGAACTATCTACAAACTCAGTTCGTGAGATACACCCTGAACAGAGAGACAGCCGAGTCTTAATAATAGGGTCCCGTTTTATCTTTGAGAGTACAAAATCCTTAAAAAGGATGTTTTTTTTACTTATTATTATTTGTAAAAATATATATTAATAAATTTTAATCCCTTGGATGTCTTACAATATAATACATTAACACCCACGTTCCTTACAACATCAGGGAAGTAAATCTTTAGGTAAGCTATTTAATAATATAAGGTTACCAACAAATCAGTTGAGCACAATACCTTCTTGCTGTTATTATTAAATCTATTTATATTTGTAATGGAATCCGTTGGGCTATTAACTGAATTGAGACCCTTTTATTATATTAAGTTATATTGGGATATTTTTGGTGAATAGAGCTAGTACAATTTTTATATAAAGAACGGCTGGCGGGACTTAACGCCGCCTTTTGCCTTGTTATCAGAATGACGAAATTAAAATATTAACTATTACTTTCCCCCGAGTGAGAATTGAACCTACAATCATCATGCTTACAGTCATACTTGTGTCCCTGCGCCACGACGATGATTTTCAAAAAAATATATAGCTCGATTTTTGGACGAACAGTGAAAAATGGAGTGTCTTAACACTAAATTATTAAAGCCGGATAATACCTAAGACTGTCTTTTAATATTAAATAATTGTTCTTAATACTAACTTAAATGCCCCTGAAAAATTTATACCATTTTATAAGTTACAATAAATATACAATTTAATAAGAACGATATATCGTTCTCGATAGAGAATCGAGCTTAATGTTCTCTATGAAGTATTTCTTTTTTCTATTTCAAAATAGAAAACTTATTTTTATTGTATATACTTTTACCCGACTGCTAAGAGTAGATGTTATTTAATAACTGTTAATCCTAATAAACTATTGGTTTCGTTTTTTTCTTTTTAGTTTTATGCAGTAGCGGTTTCTATTTTTTTTTATTATTTTTTATTCAATTCTATTTTCTTTAACAATTTTACAAACAATTAAGCCGATTTTCTAACGTACTAACAACTTGTGCTTTTAAAAGTTTTTTTCATGTTTTGCGTACTCAATGTTTTATAAAACGGGATTAATAGACTTTTTGACGTGAATACGTTTATAAATTTGCTACTTTATTTGTGTCATACTTTTCGTGTTACAGATCCATAATTAATAAAGTTATATTGTACCTATATAACTTTATTCTATATTATTTTATTTAAAAAAAATGAATAACATAAACGTATTCACGTACAACAAACGGCCGAATCTATGACACAGCCACACGCAAGATTTTTTTTGTAAATTGTATATTTAAGCATATGTAATAAATATATTTTAAGAAACAAAAGGTTTCAGAGGCTGTTTTTCTATATATTTCTGTTTTATTTTCAAAATGTTTTCTAGAAACTAGAAAATGAACCTACTCACAACACATTACAACCAAAACAAATATTGACAGCCAAAACACAAAATTTCCATACAATAACCATCAGATTTTTCGAATTATTCCACAAAAGCCTTTGATAGTTTCGTCCACCATTTCAGTGTTTTGCATATATATAGTTATATAGTACCTTTGGAGCTCACGGATTACCCAGAACATGGATATACTGCGGTTGCTTTCCCAACCTTCGAAATTTCGGATCCCAAATATTTTTGCCTTGTTGATTTTTGAGACGAGTTTTTTTAGGTCCTCTCAAAAGGCTATTCGTGTTTTTCTTTCTTAGGGGAATGTTAAATCTTGTTTGATCGCTGAAATTCATTTAATACATGTGCCTTGGGGTGTGTGTTTATGTATATTGTGTAGGAATAATAATGAAATATTGATATTGGTGTTTTTTTTTGGTACCTAAATGTAAAAAATAACGCTTCACGCTGTATCCCGCATACAGCAGGGTAGGCAGAGGGAACCTAGTGTTAAGACACTCCGTTCCCCAGTTTCTGCCGAATTCTGGAGGCATTGCGTGTTGAGTGGCAGAACTCAACGCCGCTTAACCTCAACACCAGAGCGAAGAAATGGAAATATAAATTTAAGTAAATATTTCATCTCCTCGAGTGGGGATCGAACCCACAACCAGTCGGTTTTACAGTCACACTTTGTGCCATTGCGCCACGACTGCCCTCATTGTTTTTCGTGATTGTGAAAAAGTAAATAAATACGTATAGACATCATTATAGCGAAATGGTGCAATACCTGACCTGTACGGTACGATACGATGGTTTTGGGTTCTAAAAAGCTTTTAAAAGATTATTATTAAAAAAAAACATACATATACACGAATAATGATTTGTACATAAATGCTATTAAGTGATGAAAATAATGATGTATTAGACGGTATCCTCTTCCCTTAACGAACACGCCCTATAAGTAATTAAAGCATAAATACGTATATATGTATGTATGTACAGCCATAAGGCATGGTAATGAAATTACACAATCTGTTTATGAAGGCGTTGCGTGGCGGCGAAGGTTTTCTGTATTGGAAGAAGTGAGTTCATTTCCTTTTACATTTTAGGGTTACGTGCTTTTTAAGGAAAAACGGGACAATAAGATAATTTTGTTGTCCGTCTGTTTGTATGTTTGTCAAGCGCCTTTATCTCAGGAATGCTTGGATATATCGAGTTGAAATTTAAACCATATACTCATGTCAGTATTTAGGGTTTACATTTCAATTAGATCTCTAGGCCCCTATGATTTCCTGAAAAAAAAATCGTATTTCTACATTTATTTAAAAAAGATATAGCCGTTTACATTGCAAAAAACGAGTACTTCATCACTATGGAGAGAATCATATTTAATGGGGTTCTTCCGGCTAGTCTCGAAGTTTAAAATTTGGCAGCTAGCATTTACAGGTAGTAGTAGGAACCTCCGGTGGGTGAGCCCGACTCGCACTAGTCCGGTCTTTATTTAAATGTTTGTACACAGATATGTATCAATAATTTAGTTAGGTGGAATTCACTATATAAAACATATTTATATGAACAATTAAAACATGTTGAGTTCTAAATGTTGATTATCTCAGAGAACTTTAGTGTAGGGCACGGTTGGACCTCTGCTTATGGTAATTATGGTATGAGATAAAAGATAAAGGATTAAAAAATATGGACCAAAAACTACAGATTATGGCTTAAATACTATAAGTAGATTAAGGATAAAGTATTAAGAGTTGAGGATTAACGGTCAAGGATAGGTATGAGGGTAACGTAAAAATTTTTACGGACTGAGGTTAAAGGTTAATGATTACGGTTTAAGGATTAAAGATTAAATATTAAGGATAAAGAATTAACTATTAAGGGTTACTAATTAAGGATAACGGACGTAGACCATGGACCACGAATCAAGGACCGCACACCCCGGGCCACGGAACACGAACCACTAAGCATTGATCGCGGTCCATAGTCCATGGATCACGGACAGACACCTGAATCATATCATTTGACATTGTGTCTGACACTCCACTCAACAGTGGACAGATGAAACAAATTCTCTTTGACCTAAAAAGGTAGAATGGAATGATACTCCACAAAGCACTCTTTGAATTTCTACAATAAATTGAATGTCTTAATTGTCTCTTAAGCTGTATTTTATGTTCTTTGATTGTACAATATTTTATCTATTTAATGTATTTCAATTAATATCGAAATAACTTGGCCTTTTTATGCCATATATTTTTTTAAATTTATTATAAAGGATGTGATGTGTAAAATGTTTTTTCCCGACTGCTAAGGAAGGGTTATGTTTTTCGCGCGTATCTTGTATGTATGTAATATTCTTTATTACCTCGTATCTCCAGAACCGCTGAACGGATTTACATATTTGAGGTATCGTTAGATTTGTATTAGCAGCCCAAGT
>JAATLQ010000277.1:61329-90372 GCA_013421005.1 Heliconius erato x Heliconius himera
TAAACAAGCCCAATAGTTTATTAGTTTAATTTGATGCAGTCGGGGTTTTTGTTTTTACAAATATTTTTTTCAAATTACGTTTTGTTAATCTATAATGATCATTTTCGAAATCAGCAACCCTTGTTCGTAAAACGAGGAACAAAAAAAGAAATAAAAAATTCTATAATAAAACTATATTCTATAATATAACTACACTACATACCTTATATCTGACTTTACAATTCTATACAAAAATATAACTATAGAAAGAGAAAAGAGACCAAACAAAACAACGCTGATTTTCCAAAAAAGGACTGCAAAATTTACAATATTTCAAAAGAAAATAACCTTTATTTGTAAGAAATTAAAACCAAATTCCTGTACATGTAATATGTTGGAAAACATTCTAATTTTGCGCTTCGTATGTCGACGCCGTATAAACTTCTTTTTATGTTCAGACGCGGCTCTCGTAAAGATACTACGTGATATTTTTGACAACTCGCCTACGAATTTCATTTGAAATGAAATGTTAAGCATATGTTATTAGTTTTTTAGCTTCACGCTGTATCCTGCACATAGCAGGGTAGGCAGAAGGAACCTGGGAAACTAGTATTAAGAGACTTTACTTCCATTAAGACGTTCCATTCTGTTCCGTCCTTCCGTTTTCCACTTTCCGCTGAATTCTGGAGGAATTGCGTGTTGATTGGCGGTAATTAACGCCGCAGTGACTATCAAAACGACGAAATGAGAATCATACATTTCTGAATGGAAATCAAACTTACAACGATCACATTAACAATCAGAATTAGTACCCACTGCTCTATGATGGTCTCAGTATCTTAGTAAGAGAACCCTCTAACATTTCAATACTACTTAAATTACTAAAAGTTAAATTTTGTACTGCTTCATACCTTACCATACTTCTATAGGAATCAAGAATTGATATTCTGAATAGGCATTTCCTAGCGAATACTCAGCATTTTTCTTAAAAAAATATATACTTTAAACATTATAAGTAAAAGTTATGTTATAAGACTTACATTAAGTTCGAATAAAATGGGGACTTTCCCGTTCCATTTAATTAGAGGTTGTTATATATTTATTTTTAACCGATTGCAAAAAGGAACAGCAGCAGGTTTTTCTGCTTGTATGTATGCGATACTCAGGTAAATATTATGAACGATTTTTGATGTTGAGTATTCATTACTACTATTTTTATTAATAGTAATAGTTTGTGAGGCCCAGCCGTGGCGCAGGGGCACACACTGTGACTGTAAAATTGACTGGTTGTTGGTTCGATCCCCACTCGAGGAAGTGAAATATTTATTTACATTTATATTTTCATTTTTTCGCTCTGGTATCGAGAATGCAATGCGCGGCTTTGAGTTCCACCGCAGAACTCGGCGGAAAGTGGAGAACGGATTGTCTTAACTCTAGGTTCCCTCTGCCTATTCTACTACTGATATATGCGGGATAAAGTATAGCTATAAAAATAAAAATAATTAATTCTGTATCGCATCTTACTCATTCAGGACCATAATCAGGGAAACATAGGGTTAAGACACTCTGTTTTTTAACTAATATTTATAAATATAATAGCTCTAGTTAAGCATAGTTTTTTTTCGTACTAGTTTATATTTTATTTTAATCACCCTGATGCATATGAATATTTATTATTTCCCTCTGTTTTTTTTAAATACAACATTGGTATTGAAAACGGTTTTTTATTTTGTGGCAATCATAGCCCCAAAAGATTAATTAGCCTAGGACCCCCACAGTTCACGGTTCGTTCTTATTTATGTGGTTGAGTTTATTTTTTTACCGAGTACAAAAACGTATATTACGTGTCTACGTGTATGTCACAATCAGACACTTGGTAATTACTTCATAATATTTTCATGTAAACTTACTTTTACATAAATTTCACATTTATGCTTACTAATAAATATATATCAATTTAACATTAAACATGTAAGAAACTTCCCAAATATGAATTCAATACTACCGCTCTACTCTACTACTACTTATAATACAATACATTTAAACAATGCATAGAACCATTCATTTACAATATATGTACATCCAACTGTAGAAACAGTTTATTTTGCAATAATCAGCAAACAAAAAAAAACTTTTAAGTAGGCTAAGTAACTTTTTCATTATTTATGAAAAAAAAATGAATGAACGAACGAACGAATGAACAATAACTGTAAAAGGTACAGAACAAATGGTTCCCCAGAACGGGGTAAAGTTTAAACACATTTCAAACAAAGCTTTGAAACTGAACTGTTTCCTATTCAGATTCAGATAATATCAATAAAAACGAGAAACTCGTAAAATTTGAATACACTTTAAAACTGTAGTAAAAGCCTTATTTTGCTGATTTTTTGGCCGAAGTTTTTTGAACAGCTGAGCTTGTTAGGTAATTACGTTTTGCTCGGATGAATTTTTAATCGCATCGCGTACTCATAGATAGATTTTAATTCATTTTAGTTTAAACTAAAATGAACTTAAGTTCAAGGAAATGAATTATTTTCATTTTCTTGTTTTGGTATAGGAAAATCGCGGCGTTGAGTTCCGACGTTCAAAACGCAGTGTCTCGAAAATTGGATGACTTAACGCTAGGTTCGCTTTGCCTACTCTACTATATACGGGATAAAGTATAGCTATAAAATAAAGAATAATTAGTTCTGTATTGTACCTTACTCATTCAGGACCATAATCAGAGAAACATAGTGTTAAGACACTCTGTTTTTTAACAAATATTTACAAATATAGCTCTACTTAAGCATTATTTCATACTCATACTTTGAATCTATAATCACCAGGGGTTTATACAAGTCTCAAGGGGTGTATACACTGTATCATGTAGCAGGGTAGACAGAGGGATGTTTAGACACTCCGCAGGATTCTGGAGGATTTGCCTGTTGAGCGGCGAAATTTAACGCTGCGCTTTACCTCGACAAAGACTAGAACAAAGAAATGAAAATATTAAATATTTCATTTCTTCGAGTGAGATTTAAACACACTCCTACAGCCTATCTATATGTGCCAAGACAGTCTATACGCATTATACTGCAATAAGGCGATACCGTCGACAAAAATTGTCAAAGGAAAATACGAAATGATTGTTTCATTCAAGACTTATTTGAAGGCTTTGGCTTGGTTTCGAAGGCTTAGACTCTACATCTCACACAAATAAAACATATGGAAGTGACTTTTTATTTTTATTTGTTTCTTTACGTCGTTTGAAATCTTAAAAAAAAATCCGTTGTATCCAGCATGCAGTAGAGTACCATTTCCCGTTCATCCGCTAATTTCCAAAAGATTACGTGTTGAATGACGTCCGTGGGACCCAACGCCGCGTTTTGTCTTGTTACTAGAAAATAAATATACGTCATTCTCCCAAGTGGGAATCGAATTCACAACCATTCACAATCAAATGCCATACACGACATATAAAAAGTTCAACCCGTGATTTAATTAATTTTTAATGGCTTTCTATAGTCATACATACAAATAATATGTGAAATGCAAGCAGCTTTGTTCAGATAGAGCTCAAGCCTGTTAATAGGATTCTGTTTGTTCCTTTGAATGTGGATTTAATCATTGCTTTCTAAGAGCTGATAGTAAGTAATAAGAAAATTTAAACGTATCTCCAAAGGTAATAAAATATATGATCAAAAATATATCAGAATAAGTATTTATATGTAATTTCACCCAATATATAATGATGATTATAAGAATTGGTACCCAACACTCACATATATTTTATTTATTGTTGTATTTTTTTGTATATTTACTAAATATTATGTCATTATTCGTTTTATATACTTCATCTATCTATAAAATATATTAAATATGAGTTTTTATTTGTAGTGCGGTGGAATAGCCTCCGACGACTGCGACTTATAAACGCTATGATCGTTGGTTCGATATTTATTTGGCGTGAGAATTATTTTTAACTCACGATATTGGAGAAAACACTGGTAAGATGAAGCATCAAAGACGTTAGCACCCGTATTTCTAAACCACTCTCAACTCTGAGATAGATCTTGAGATGCCGCTCTCACCCATAATTGATAAATACATAAATGCAAAGGACATCTTATGATCGATCTCAGAGTTGAGAGTGATTTATAAATATGGACCTAAGATTCTAACTTCACCTCATATTGTCAGTTTAAAAAGCACATTCCAGCATCACTATAAATGTTAACTAAACTAGAAGTAAAAATTGGAGCCATCATTTCCAATAGCCTTTAATAGATTGCCCCGTCCCTTTCTAACATTAGAAATACAAATGAAACAGCGATAGTTCATCAAAGAAGATGTTCGCACTGAATGATTCGAACAAGAGAACTTAATTAACAGTATGACGAACGCCAATATAATAAAAGGTGAAGGGATAATGAAACATTTTATCTTTTTTTTATCTTTAGGGTAAAAGGGGGACTATGGGAGTATTGTCTTAGGCCATGAATGATAGATAGATAGATAAAAATGCAGAGAAGTAACACCTTTGTAGGGCAATTGTAGCCGGTTCAATTGTTATTTTTTTCAGCTACACTTTTCCCGTATTTGCTATATGTGGGTAGGAAGAGAATATATTGTCAACCCATCATAGTCTAATCTTCATTTTCAGTCAGGTCCGAATACGAAACATTGTGTATTGAACGGCGGAGCTCAGCGCCGGGTGTTTACCTGATCAGGGAAATTAAAAGAATTCATTCCTCTGAATGATCAAACCCAGAACTATCGTATTTACAATCACAGACTGTACACCACTGCACCATGGTAACCTCATAATAAATTTATTATTATCGAAAAATTATAAGTAGATATTAATTGTAAGATATAAATAACAGGAAAAAATATTTAAACTAAAAGTTTTTTTGAACTTCACCCTGTTTTCCGCACGTAGCAGTGTAAGCAGAGTGAGCTTAGTGTTAAGACACTCCGCTCTTCACTTTCCGCCGAATTCTGGAGATGTCGCGGGTGAGGTGGCGGAACTCAACGCCACACTTTGCCTGGCTGCCATAGCGAAAATATTAAATATTTCACTTCTTTGAGTTCGAGAATGGAACTAATAACCTGTCGCGTATACAGCTACACACTTGTATCCTGCGCCAAGACTGGCCTCCAAACCTTTAGATATCAAAATAAAAAAAAACTTATTTAAATCCGTTACATCACCATCCGGTTAACTTCATTAAAACCCGCCAAGTATAGAAACTGACGACGCGACGCTCTTTTTATAATGCGATTCTTGCCAGAAATGATTAAAGCATTACTTAACTTAGATTAAAAAATTTAAATTTATGTAAATAGTTCTCGAAATTTTACTTAAGACGGCGATAAGGTGGTTTTAGTAATTATTACAACTATCTATCCATTAGGAGAGTTTGTTTAATTAACGAGATCACTTACAAATTGAATTTAAAATGTAAAAAAATATTTTTTTAGTTTTCGTTTTACTTTAAGCAATAAATTGATAGATGATGAGGTCCTCTTGGTGCAGTGGTACAAGCGTGTGATCATAAATTCGACGGTTGTGATTCGATTCCCATTCGGGGAAATGAATAAATATTTATTGTTACTCTAACAAGGCAAAGCACTGGGTTGATTTCCGCGAGTTAGCGTGAAATTTCTCGATAATTCGGCGGAAAGTGGAGAACGGAATGTCTTAACACTAGGTTCCCTGTGGATACCCTACTATATGCGGGATACTGTGTAAAGCTGATTAATTTGTGTAGTCAACGAAATTGATGTGATATTTTTGTTATATTTAATAATTAGTTGTCGCTAGCAAATTTCTTTGACTATACTTTAAGATGTAAATTGAAAAATCCAGTTATTTTTCGTTTCCATAGGAATTAAATCAGTAAATCATTAAAAAAAACCAAATCAATGGTTTTTTTTAATGATTTACAGTACCTAAAAATATTTTTTTAAGTTCAGTAGTTTTTTTATGGTAAAAGACACGACAAACGACCGTACAGGTGACCACCTGATGGTATGTGATCACCGCTGTCCACTACTCCGTGTAACACCAGAGAAGCTACAGGTGTGTATCCGGCCCTTGAGGTGGAGATAGACAAGCTTTTTGAAAGTGCCCAAAGTTGAAATTTCCTATGTGCATTTTCTATCAATTGCTCAATAACGAAAGATTGCTTCATTTCATCGCTTTGGTCAAAATACAAATCATGGTGTTAAGTTCTGTCCGAGAATTTCTCGAAAACTTGAGAACTTGTATGAGTGAAAAGTAGATTCTCTTTGACTTATCTGCTTCTTAAGTAATGCAGAGTGAAGCTATAAATAAAATGTAGTTACTATATATAATTAAGGTCTCATTTAACATCAAAAAGAAAACACAATAAAATAAATATTAAATATACAAAAAAAAAACACAAAAAATGTATTTCTATACATTTGAAATAAAAATTTAATCTGTTATCAAATAGACACAGCGGTTTTTTTTTAAACTTTCATTACAATTTTAAATTTTCAAAACTAAAACAAACTTCAGCGATTTGTAACTAATATCACTTGGAAACAAGGTCGCGGTTGCAAACTTGTGAAAAGAAAACACAATTTAAGTCTACACACGATTTCTTTAAGTAAAAACCAACTGACTTAGAAATCAGGATTCGCTAAGAGTCCCTCCTTTAACTTTATATTTGTCTTTCTAAAGAAAATATTTGATGCTTCCACTCTTTATGGTAATGCTTGGTACTTGAGTACTGTGATACGATATTCGATAAAAGTTATGTGAACGTTTTAGCGGTATTTGGATCTATACTAATGTTATAAAGCTGAAGTTTTTTTTTAGCTTTATGCTGTATCGAAAACGTAGTAGAGTAGGCTGAGGGAACCTAGGAACCTAGTAATAAGTCGAATTCTGGAGGCCATTGCCTGCAAAATTTGATTTATTACTAGATTACTACATGTTGAGTGGCTGAGCTCAACGCCACGCTTTGCCCCATCACTAGAGCGAAGAAATAAGTACACAAAACATTAGCAACCTGCTTGTGGCTTCGCCTGCTTAAGCAACATTATTATTTATTTAATAAACTGACTATATATAATATCACAATTCAATGTATTTGATTTTAAAATATATTTTTTTTATTAGCTCCACGCTGTATCCCGCACACAGCGGGGTATTTTAAAATAGTTTTTATTTTAACAAAATGAAAATTTCCACCACTCAACTCAGTAATATTCTAATATTCATTTGTACACAGCTATCGCGTGTTATTTACACGTAATGTCTCTTCCATGACGGCGTCAATAATATTTTAGAAAATTTGCTTAAAATTGCTAAAAAACACAAATGTGAAATGAGAGCCAAGTTAAATGTTAAGAAATATTGCGTGTGCTCGATTTTACCGACAAAAAAATTAGAGATATAGATGCCAAGTTCAATCAGAATAAAAATCAAGCGCAAAATTTCTCACAACATTTTTTATATACAAACTTTTTTATATTTACAACTAAGCGTAATTCCATCTTGTACTGGACTATTCGGTAGATACCTACCTACCTTGTTGGAGCCCGGTAATAAAAAATAGCCAAGTCAAAAACTTTAATTTTATCCTGAATGAACATTTTAATCTACTTTAAACTACTTAATTAGTATATATTTAAGTGAAGCAAGGAAAGATTTCAGGCAATAAACGGGAGACCTAACATTTGCTTTTGCTGCGAGTAATAAGTCAACCGTATTATCTAAGTAGGATTAGGTTTTGGACACACTTATTAATTTTATTGTCATAAATTAATTTTAATATATCTTTTGAATTATAGCGTGTGGTCACAAAAAGCATATTTATAGGTTTTTTTTTCTTCAATTTTGTCTATAAAAATAACTAGAATTACTAGAAAGTCTGTGCTAGATATTTCTCAAAAAAAAACATTGCTTGTACAAAGTACAACGTCAATTAAAAAAAAATAGATTTTATATTTTCAAAATTTCAAATAAAAGTATATTGATTTATGACACACACAATATACTTATTTGTTATTTAAAAGCTAACATAATAGTGTCACACTACAATCCGCATGTAGTAGGGAAAAGTTAAGACAAAAAAGAACACTAAATTTATAAACTTTCAAAATACTCACCCGTGAGTGAGGCCAGTCGTAGCGGAGCGGCACGAAGTGTGACTGTAAAACCGACTAGTTGTGGGTTCGATCCCCACTCGAGGAGATGAAATATTTACTTAAATTTATATATTTACTTAAATTTCCATTTCTTCGCTCTGGTGTAGAGGCTAAGCGCGGCGTTAAGTTCTGTCACAGGCAATGTCTCCAGAATTCGGCAGAAAGAGGGGAACGGAGTGTCTTAACACTAGGTTCCCTCTGCCTACCCTGCTGTGTGCGGGATACAGCGTGAAGCTGATTTTTTTTAAATAATCACACAAATGAGCCTTAACAAAAAAATCTTGATCAACATTGAGAAACAGCATCAATGTAAACTTGCCTTGAGAATCAACGAAACGCCTACTTTATTATGCAAATGGATAAAAGCGAATTTGCCTCAACGTAAAGGAACGTGAATTCAATTTTTCCACCTTTTATTGGGCGACCTTCAGAAATGAAGGATATTTCTAAATCGGAGGGAAAAATTGCTTTGATAACATCGGAGGTGGTCATTGGGCTTGCTGACATTTTTTTTTATTTAAATGCTTTTGTGTTTATCTAATTACCTGTATATTATTTTATTTTATATTCTTAAAATTTGTTTAAGCTATCGTGGCGTATTGGAAAAGAAGAAAATGTAAGGTTGTGGGTTCAATTTCTACACGGGACAATAAGTTATTTATTTTTTTTCGCTTTTGTAACAAAACGAAACGTAGCGATTTTACACGGAATGTTTCTAAAATGGGGCGGAAATTGGGAAACAGAGCGTCTTGTTGCGATGTAGTCAGAGAGAGCCTAGTGTTAAGACACTCCGCTTCCCACATCCCACCGAACTATCGCGTTTACGAACACACCCCTGTTCCCCTGCGCCACGACTGGCCTCCAAAACAATGAATAATTAAATTAAATTTACTAAACAATTTTCAAATGGCATAAAAATGTCAGTATTGTCAGTCAATTATGTTCAACGACCTGAATATTCTTGCATCACTTATATCCAGAAACTTTTAATTTCTCATCTAAACGACAGATACAAGAAACCTTAATTTCTGTCTCGCCCAACTAATTTTATATACGCTCGATATTGCAACCTGACTGACCTATTTTACCTGGTCTGGGGTTACGTCCGTTAAAACTACTTGAACTTTCACAGCAAAGTATAGGGGCGTATTCTATTCTAATGGAATGGGATCGTGATTTATCAAAATTTTGAACGGAATTTTAAATGAAGATATAGTGGTTTTAGTTTATCATAGTTTGTATTTTTTTAATGGGTTGGCTTATTTGATTTAATATATAAGATTTTTTAATTGAAAGAAAAAAATGACAATTAAAAAATATATTTTCTTGCGGCACAGTGGGACAGTACTTATCTGACTGCAAATATAATGGTAGTGGTTTCGGTCGCTATTTGTATCAGAATAGAGGGAACCTGACCAGAGGTGACCTAGTGCTAAGAGTTCGTTTACTTCATTCACATTAAGACACTTCCGTTCTGGACTTTCCTCTGAATTTTCAAGATATTGCGTGTTGAGTAGCGGAACTTGATGCTGCGCTTTGCCTCATTCCGCCGCGAGTAGGAATCGAACCCACAACGACGCTGTGGGTCGTCCCGTATACAATCGCATAATTATGTTTCAGCGCCACGATGGCGCTAAAAATTTATCAATCTAATCTATCTATCTATCTATCTATCGATATAGGTATATAATTTTTTTCCGTTACTGAGTAATAGAAATAAGACAACCAAAACTACGAAATGTGGAAATTAGTTTCTTGTCTGGGTTCTAAGGGAGCACAAGAGTTAAGTGGTGATACATTAAAATTCCTACAGGAAAAGAAAAAAAAACTTTTTATACTTATTTAAAAAACGTATAAAAATTTGAACGTAGCAGGACTCGAACCCGCGCCTCCTGGAAACCGACCAGGCGCTCTGACCACTAAGCCATACGTTCTCATCAAGCTACGTCGAAATTTTTATACGCTTGTTACAACTTATTTATGTTGTTAGTATCTCTGTAGGGAGATTTTTACAAATTTCCGCTACCCAAAGATAATTACTAAGAATTATCGTTTAGCAAGAGAGAATACTATTTTTTTAAATATTTTTAAACATTTTTAAAGTGTAATTCCACACTTAGGAAAGAAAAATACTTATTTAGAAAACGTATAATAATTTGAACGTAGCGAGACTGTCGGTCGGTTTCCAGGAGGCGCGGGTTCGAGTCCCGCTACGTTCAAATTATTATACGTTTTCTAAATAAGTATTCTTCTTTCCTAAGTGTGGAATTACACTTTAAAAATGTTCAAAAAATATGACTTTTTATGTTTTGTAGCTCACGTAAATAAAGCTCACAAAAATAAACTTACAGGCCACCAGTGTATGAATAATCGAATAGTATAAATCGATCGTCCACATCCGGTCCGAATCTAAAGCTGCTTCCGCTATTATGGTGCAAAGTGCAACTATATAAGTGGTTTCAAGTTAAACACTTAGCTTGCCTCGTTATTCGGTTTCATGTGTGAAATTTCAAAAGTGACACTTTTCAACAACTCAGCCTCAAAGCGGTTTGTGAACTTTCTGACGTTTAATTGGACGATTTAACTGTAACTGCTGTAGTATACTATAGGTTGTGTAGTTATGTAATGGGGTAGGTTTGAGCTATGAACTAAGGAAATAGGTATATATTTCTTTTAGTTTCACATTGTATCTCGCACACACTGTAGGCAGGTTCCCTACCTTTCGGGAAGTATTAAGATATTTCGTTTAAAATTTTCCAAATTCTGAAAATAAAAATAAATAAATAAATCAGGTTCACGATGTATCCCGCAAACAGCAGGGTAGGCAGAGGGAACCTCCTCCCCACTTTCTGCCGAATTCTGCAGGGCATTGCATGTTGAGTGGCAGAACTCAACGCCGCGCTTATCCTCGACACCAGACCGAAGAAATGGAAATATATATTTAAGTAAATATTTCATCTCCTCGAGTGGGGATCGAACCCACAACCAGTCGGTTTTACAGTAACACCTCATGCCGCTGCGCCACGACTGGCCTCAAATTCTGAAGGCTTAAATTTAGTTGTTATTACTGTTATTTAGATGGTATTAGTCAACGGCGATAGAGCGCAAAGCTCGAGCCTAGGCTTGCGACCGTAAACAGTGTTGAATTATTTAAATTTTACATTTTCTCGAAAAGTATACGTCCAAATTATGTGCTATAAAAGCAAAAGATTATCTTCATAAAAATTCTTCGATGATGGAATAACTTTCACTCGTAAGTTTCAATATCTTCGTCAAATAAAAAACGGTGAAATATCACCTTGGAATTTTCAATTACTTTTTGTTACAAAATGCCTTATTGTAATTTATTTATAAAGTAAAGTTATAGGGTGTATATATATATATATATATACACCCTATAACCATATATATATATATATAAGAGTTTAAAGAGTTTAAAGCAATTCATTCATTATAATTGTTATTTTGTTATTTAAAGGTAACTAAGAATTACACTCAAACAAACTCTTCCACTATTATATTGGTATAGACATTGTGTGAAACAACAAATTATAATGATAATTGTATCCAAATTCAAATACTACAAGCCCACCTTGCTTTCTCGGTCACATAAAATTTAGCCATATAGAGATTTGAAAGGTTGGCATATTCATTTTAATTGGTAAGAATTATTTCCAGTTCCTCACTTTGGTAATAACACAAAGCACGTCGTTGAGTTCCGCCATTTAACACACAATCCTTTGAGAAATGGGCAAAAATTGGGTAATAGTGTGTCTTCTTGGTTAACAACTAGATACATAAACATTAGGTTCCCTCTGGTCACCCTCCTATATGAATATATGCAGGAAGCTAAAAATATATATTTTTTACTGCTCTAATACAAAATGTTATGAACAAACAGTAAAAGCAATTTTCTGAAAATGTTGTATTTAAGAAAGAAAAACTCTACCATAGATACCATATATGCCTAAGATTCAATTATATAAACCATAATAGAATCTCCACAGATATAAAAGAAAACCAATTCAAACCCAATATCTATATATATATATAAAAAAACTCAATCCATTTAACGTGACAGAAGGAATCACGAAACAAAATCAAACGTGTTGTCAATGGAGGATAAACTTTATGATAATATTTTACTTTCGCGTGTTTCTCAGCGGAAACATCTTCAATCGAAAATAAGGGAAATAATAAAGTATAGTGAAAGAAGGCTAGCGGAAAATACAGTACTATCCCCGACAGTATGGGGCTTTGGACAAAATCAATTATACGGGAGAAATATATATATCGCCGTCCCCGGGGAATAAAATGATAACCGCCAAAATTATATTATTTTATACGATATTATTGTTATACGATATTTGAGGTCGATGCGTCTTAATACTTATACTTAGTTTTTAAATGACTTCTGTAAAAAGAGGAGGTTATCAATTTTTATGTTTGTTCACCCCATAACTTTTTACTTTAATTGAAAGCTTGTGGTTTTTATTTGAAAGCTTCCTGTTTAAATCTGCATACATTATGTGCGTAATAACTCATTATCCCGCTTCTTGAATCCCAAATCGATTATTCTTTTTTTATTGAATTAATTTGAAATATGAATTAAAGATACATTTCAAGGGTCGATTGATGAAAATTCCGTTAAATTCTGATTATGGAATCCGGTTAAAATTAAAGTCAGTTTTTTACGGTTTAAATTACTCCATACGTTTACGAGAATAAAAGCTCGAAGAAATAATTTGTAATATACCTTGATTATCGCTGTTACAATATTATTCTTTAAGACTGTTTACAGTAAAGACCGATTACCATTTAAGTTTTATTGAAATATTCCCCACTAAAAATATATTCACATTAAAAAATATAGGCTGCTTTCAGTTTGCACGAGATTAAAATGACAAGTTGCAAGTTGCTATTATTGCTTTAAAGCCTCACCTCAATAACTTATGGAGTTAAATTGTACGACAATATAACAATATACGGAATTAGTAAATTAATGAAATTTTTTTTTGTATTATTATATTTATTAAAAATCTAGTATTTGGTGAACCTTATACATATTTTTTTAAATAAGTAAGGGTAACGTAGAAAATTAAGTTTCAGAGGAGCTCTGTTTCTTTATTATAAGACTATTATTTTTCTAGTAATCAGTAAAAAATATATTTTTTATTTTTCATGAAAAAATGTGATTTTGCCTTTACCATTTTATTATATAGGGACGGCGAAATATCTGAGCGATACGTTACCTAAACAGCGTAATAATCGAGGATTTTTATTTAAATGTAACTTTTATTTTGGTAAATATTTTCGATAACCCGATACTATTTTTAAATATCAATTTTGTTTTTATAAGACTATTTTGAGATAAATGAATAAATATTTGTGATTTTTTTTTTATTACTAGTAGTTTATTTATGTCATTGATACCATTTAAATATTTCACAATTTATTTTTATTAAAAAAAATTTAAATGCTTAAATAGAGGAAAATTCTCCAAATAAAATTCTCCCTACAAAGATACTAAACAACATAAACAAATTGTAGCAAGCTTATAAGAATTTCAACGTAGTAAATGAGTACTTATGCCTTATATGGTAGCTTATATGGTTTCCAAGAGACTAATTCCATGACTTCTAAAAAAAAGTATTTTTCTTTACTAAATATGGAAAAATGCGTTAAAAATGTAAGAAAATATACATACAAATACATACAAATTGAAAAGGAAATATTTTTGTTTTTGTATATTATTATCTTCCAATCCCAGCCAAAGTTTGTTTCCAAATAAGTAATAGAATATTAAGGAAATATATCGTAGAATTGTTTCATATTAACACATCAAACTCAAGCACGCGATACTGAAACGTGATTATTTGGTTGATTTAGCACCTTACATGGCTAGAATATTATATGAGAGAGGGTTCGGTTTTTTTATATATATTTTCTTATTTTTTATGAAATAATAAAAAAATAATCTCACAGATATAATATAAAAAAAAATATATAATTAGTTCGAGTGGAGGCCAGTCGTGGCGCAGCGGCACGAGGTGTGACTGTAAAACCTACTGGTTGTGGGTTCGATCCCCACTCTAGGAGATGAAATATTTACTTAAATTTATATTTCAATCTCTTCGCTCTGGTGTCGAGGTTAAGCGCGGCGTTGAGTTCTGCCACTCAACACGCAATGCCTTCAGAATTCGGCAGAAAGTGGCGAGCGGAGTGTCTTAACACTAGGTTCCCTCTGCCTACCCTGCTGCGTGCGGGATACAGCGTGAAGCTGATAGTAATAACATATACTATATGAAAACCCGTAATAATAGCTTAACGCTAAATCGCGAATATAACAAAATATGTAATAGAACGTTTTTTCCATAGCACTCATAAGCATGGTGTTTACAGTCACTCGCTGTCTGATGTGTTGATGGTCTAATTTTTTTTGCGTTTTCTGTATCGTAACTCTACGCCTCGCTTGGCCTTGGAATCAGAACGAAGAAATTAAAATATGAATAAATATAATAATTCACTTCCCCGAGTAGGAACCGTTCACAGTCATTGGTGTAGGTGTGTAACGATGACCTCTATATTTTCAATATTTACATATGTAATTAATTATTCGTAAAAGCTTATGTGAAAATTGAAAAAAAATTGTATGAAATATCGCACAAAATATCCTATATAATTATGACGGAAGAAGTTAACTCGGGAGCTTTGGTTAAGGGTAAGCCTTTTAAGTGTGACTAGTCCGCATACGAACATATAACGAAGTGACTTTAAAAAACTTTACTTGGCCTAATCTTGTAATATTAAATATTTAAAGTATGTAAGTATTGAGGCCGTCGTGGCGCAGGGATACAAACGTGCGACACGACGGTTGTGGGTTCAATTCCCGAATAAAATATTTTGTATTTTCATTTTCTTGCTTTAGTAACGAGGCAAAGCGCGACCTTGAGTTCCGACTCTCAAGACTCAATGCCTCAAGAATTCAGCAAAAAGTAGAGAATGAAAGTGTCTTAATGGGAAACGAAGTGTTGTGAATGTTTTAACACTATATTCCCTCTGCCTACCCTGCTATGTACCAAAAACAGCGTGATAGTAAAAAAAATGTTACAAAAAAAATACTTAAAATATGATTGAAACGCATAGCAAGAGTGCGGATTCGAATCCATTGAATTTTAAATTTATTCCCATACACATACAGTCAAAGGCAGCTGTAATTTTTTTTATCAGTAAAATGTTCTAGGTAATATGAACAGCACGAGTACGTATGTATATTTCTTCAATACAAAATTCTTAGTAGTAAGGTTGACCTGATTTCGCTCTGCCTTTTAGGGCCATTTTATTACTTCGAATAACCTTAAAATACGCTTCATAACCCGCGTTTCTATAAAAACGATTGCAATAAATGCTATTGTTAGAAATACGAAGAAAGTGAAATGATCTTGGATCTTTTAGGTAGACAAAATTCGCTTATAGAATATATGATTTATATTTATGCTTTTTTTATCTATTTTTTTTATCTGTCATTCTATATAAAAAAATCATATTTTTGTTATTTTTTGTAGGTGTTTTTGTGTAACCTAATCGCAAGTTTGCAGTATCTTTAAAAGGATAAAAAAGAAGAGTGGAGTGTAAGTATTCTATAAGTCTATACCGATAGAAGAGGAGAGTGGAGTAAGTACTCTATAAAAAGAGGAAAATGGGAGGGAAAGCAAAAGGCTTATGTATTCGTAGTATTGGACATGGTTAATGAAAAATATTTGGAATTTGGTAGAACAGACTCCTCTATCATCACGTTGTTGTCTTTGCCATGCGGTGGAATAGAACCTATAACCGTTTACAGTTTACTATGATAGTTAGGCTGTGTCACAACTGCCTTCAATGTCACTAAATCGATACATATAAATTAAATTTAAGTGTCTGTCTGTGATTTAAAAATAAGCTTATTTTTTCAAGTGACTCGTTTATGCAATACTTAAATACAAACAAACAATTTTTAAATTTTTATCTGTTTGTATTTCTGTTAGTCTAGGCTAATCTCCAGAATAGATGAAATGATTTTCATGAGACTTTCACTGAAAGATAGAGTTGGGGGTGGAGCATAGGCTATTTTTTGTACTGGAATTCCCGCGGGATCGAGATTAACTCGGATAAAAACTACGCTTGCTGTGCACGTGTGCCTACCGCCTACCTAGATAGATATAAAATAACTAAATATATATATTTTTTACAAAAATATTTAATTATGTTTAAAAAAGAATCAGCTTCACGGTGTATCCCGCACACAGCAGGGTAGGCAGAGGGAACCTAGTGTTACAACACTCTGTTCCCCACTTTCTGCCGAATTCTGGAGGCGTGTTGGGTGGCAGAACTCAACGCCGCGCTTAACCTCGACACCAGAGCGAAGAAATGGAAATATAAATTTAAGTAAATATTTCGTCTCCTCGAGTGGGGATCGAACCCACAACCAGTCGGTTTTACAGTCACACCTCGTGCCGCTGCGCCACGACTGGCCTCTTAATTATGTTTTTAGAAAAATATTTAGTGTCAAGAGTATCTTAACACTAGATTCACTCTGTCTATCCTGCTATATATGAGATACAGCGTAAAGTTAAAATAAAGTGAAATTAATCTTGTAAACAAACATAAAAACTATAAAATACTTCAACATAAAAACCGATAGAATAAATGTTCTCATTTGTTCCTAATGACGCCTTAATTCAATTGTTGATACGTTTGATGGAACTAGTCTGTTGCGGTCTTACGGTTGTGAAAGTGTCTCTATATTTAATGTGTTTGGAGAGCTTTAATGCGCGTTACGTGTATTGTCTATTTAGATTTTAAAATGTAGAGACTGGTTGTGGGTTCGAGTTTGTAATAGATTATTTGTAAATAATGAGTTATTGTATTGGTAGTTGATGACCATCGTGGTACAGTGGGACGGAGTTTCATAGTAAACGCGACGGTTGAGAGTTCTAATCTGTCTCTGGGGGAATAAAGTATTTTTATTTCCTTGCTCTAGTAACAAAACAAAACTTGGATTTGAGTTAGATCACACAAAACGCTTTGTCTTGAAAATTGGACATAATGTAAGGATTGGAGTATAATTGCAGTGGATTGTGACCTCTCAGTGTCCAGTGTGGTGGGGGCCATGCTGAACAGTGAGCGGCACTGGTCTGAAATTGGTCTCCTTCTGCGCATTGAAGGAGACCGCGGAGCGGGTGACTGAGTCCATCACGAATGAAGACTCGCTCTGCCGCCGTAGGCCAGAGAATAGAAGATGGCAGTGGGCGCATCTTCAACTCCCCCTACTCAAGGGAGGCAGGGCAGGGAGGTCATTGTGATCTTCCTGCTAGTCAGTGAAGCTGCTAGGCCACTCTAGGAGAAACCTCGGGGCACCCATTTTCTGATCCTGTGGCGTCTCATATTCGTGGCACGGGTTTCCGCTAGGTTTTAGTGGGAAGGATTAGATTAACCTGTGAGTCACACATTATCATTCATACGTATCCGTATTATTTTCTTTGAGTGGGAATCAAACCCATACCTCTACCCAGTCACATGTTAGTGCTCCTGCACAACGACTGGCCTCTTGTTACAAAATTACATGCTTCAAATTGGATCGTATGCTAATAAACATATCAACAAGCTATCTAACTAAATTATATAGTATTTTACTAACTAGAAGTTAATAGGAAAGTGCAATATAAGTTACTTTATAATAAAATAGTAACTCCCGGAGTATGTTCGTGAACGAAGTTTGATGACAGCTTCGCGAAAACTTAGAACAACCTCTTTATTGATTTTATTGTTGATTTTGTGTTAAATTATTAATTATGAAATTAATTTATTTAAAAAATGACTCACCCACTTTGCTAACATAAAGCATGCTATTGAATTTCCCCAATCAACACACAATGTCTCAAAAATTGGGCGAAAAGTGGGGAACGATGTGTCTTATCATTAGTTTTCCTCTACCAACCCTTCCATATAGATATAGATACAATTTACATGATAGAAAAATATCGTTAAGCAAGGCAAGGGCAGAGCGAGACAGTACTTCATAACAAAATACCTATTGGTTCTGTATTGGGTCCAGGTTCGTACTCAGATTGAGTGATCTCTGGGCTGGTGCACCCCAGTATCAGCTTGAACCATTTGATCGTATACAACGTAGAGCCGTTCGAATCGTAAGGGATTCAACTATTTGTAAATGGCTTGACAATTTGGCTTTAGGTATACGTCTCCACCCTGTGCGTTCTCTCTTTAACATATAAGAATAGAGTACAGATTGACAATATACCATCATGGCACAGTGCTATACTATTTGATAATGCACAAGGCGGTCGTGAGTTCACATCCAGAGCAACTGAGCCACAACAGCCTCCAAATAATAAATAAAAAAATGTTACATATTTATTAAACACACTATATATCATATTAATGTGAATAATAAAATGAAAAATTTTCCAACGCCGCCTCACATTACCTGCCGCCGCATACCAACCGCATCGAAAATTTAATACCGAACACAATTATTACGGTAGCCGACGTAGTTTTTTTTTTATAAACATTACTGCCTGCTTGTTTTTTTTTTATTTTTTTTTTATTTTACATCAATCTGATTCAAATTGTTGCTTTTGAGATATTATATCTGTCTTATTTGATGTGTTATTCAAGTTTTTTTTAGTGTGTGAGCTTTCTAAAGATAAATAAATATGTATAGGTGAATAGTTTTTTAGTGATGTTTTAATATAAATGAGAGTGTTGCAATTGGAAGGGATTTGTTTATATTAGACTGATTTGGTTAGTAACGGGTTCGACCCCATCTATGGTAAATATGCTTAAATTTTACACTTTTTTTTTAAATTTTTAAATGTTATTTTATATTTAGTAAAGAAAATACTATTTTTAGAAAACGTATAGAAATTCGAAAATATTGAAGTAGCTTAGTGGTCCGAGTTTAAATATCGTTATGTTTAAAAAATATATGTTTTCTATAAAAAGTAATATTACTGTTTCCCCAATCAGTGTTTCTCAAGTGCGTCATTGAGTTCTAACATTCAATATGCAACAGCTTATAAAATACACAGAACGAGAAGAATAGAATATCTTAACACCAAACTGCTTCCTACCCAAAAAATATGCGTAGAGATGCAAAAACCTTACAAAAAAAAAACTCTTACTTACTATAAGCCGTTTATATCCACATCATATATCGGTTTCACTTAGAAGACACAGGAAATGTAGAGGAATTGCTCGCCACCCATCGTCGACTATATAAATCAGTCTGGGCGAACTGGCCGGAAGCCAGGGTTTGCCAACTTTTAACATCAGTTAATCTAACACAGGGGCCGTTGGCGGCAATTCAAGCTTTTTTTTTTAATTTTGGCACAGGCACGAAAATAAAAAGCCCAGCACCTTAATTGCTGTGACCCGAATTGGCGCTTTCTTCGCATGGTGCTGTTTAATTAAAAAATAAATAAAATCCCTACAGGATGCGAATTTTAAACGAGCCCAAAAGTCCTAGTTTTGGGGATATGTGTTTTTTTTTTGTTTATATTTTCTGGTGAATATGCTCAAAATTTAATTAAATTAGGTAAATATTATAGAAAAGTTTCTAAACGCAAGAATTTAGTTAATATTTTACTAATATATAAATGCATTTTTACATGTTAAATGTAAAATTTTGAATAGTGAAGAGTGCAATATATATAGTTTTGTCATACTCTAAACAAAATAAAAAAAAATATTGTCAAAACTCCTGCTTGGATTATACCACTTCTTTAATATGATAAGTACTTATATATTGATGCGTATCTACATATTTCATATTTTGTTGATAACATAAAGTAGATAAGAGTAAAGGCTCCGCCAAGTTGAGTAGTTAAGTATGAATTAATTGAAGCTCCAAACATTAACATATTGAATTTACAAACATATATATACAAAATTCAGCAATAGTCCCTATTTAGTGCTCAAGACTAGCCCGGTTACCACTGAGATTCAAGATTATTTACAAAAAAATAACAGTATCGTTTTTTTTTGTAAGTTAACTTAAAAAAATCAGCTTCATCCCGCTGTATCCCGCACACAGCAGGGTAGGCAGAGGGAACCTAGTGTTAAGACACTCAGTTTCCCACTTTCTGCCGAATTCTGGAGGCATTGCGTGTTGAGTGGCAGAACTCAACGCCGCGCTTAACCTCAACACCAGAGCGAAGAAATGGAAATATAAATTTAAGTAAATATTTCATCTCCTCGAGTGGGGATTGAACCCACAACCAGTCGGTTATACAGTCACACCTCGTGCCGCTGCGCCACGCCTGGCCTCAAGTTAATTTAAGTTGCATTTAAATTTCGTTTAAACTAAATCCCATTCAAATCGTTTCAGCAAATTAGTACTATAGAAGAACATATAGGTCTTTTATATCCCAAAATTAGTGTAAATTGTTTCAATCACGGTTAGCAATTGTTGTACGGAGAGATAATTTCGATATCCCTATCTCAACACAGAAAGGGCTTTTTACCTTTTGTAAATACTAGCAATTTGCACCCAATGTTAGATGTAATGGGATAAGGCTCACGTGATTACGCTAAAATGGACTGTAGGTATATGATAAAGGTAAAATACCTAATTAAGATCTAGATTATATTATTTCTAGAAAGAAAATAAAAAACAGCGTGTTTTTTACGCATAGCACTGTAGGCTTAGGGAACCTAGTGTTAAGACATTCCGTTCCTCACTTTCCGACCGAATTTCATAAAATTGCGAGTTGAGTGGCGGAATTTGACGTTGTCTTTTGAACAAAAATGAATGGTGGTAAATGAAAAACAAAAATCTAGAGTGTCATATTAACAATCTTCTTTCAGCCTTTCTAACAATGCATGAAAACATAAAACATAGCATTTTGATATTATGATAAGTTTATAACTGTAGAATGTAGAATGTTCAAGGCATTGTCGCTCAGTGGCATAGCGTTTGTAAATTTTATTTCTTAATTTAATTCCTATTTGGACCAATATTGTGTTTGCATTAACTTCCCAGGTTCCCTCTGGCGCTGCTATATACAAAATAAAGCGTGAAGCTAAAAGAAATAACTTATCATAAAATATGGTACACTAATTGAGCCAAATAAAATATTCATCTTAATAATATTACCAAAGCGAGTATGCTGAGTTCTGTCACTTATCACTCAATGTCTTAACTGCCTCTGAGGAATTGTGTGTTTTAACCCTCTCTCTACACTGCCATGAGCGGGATACAGCATGAAGATAATATAATAAAATAAAGTTGTTTTGATATACGACGATTTAAAAAAATAATGATTTTCACTAATAAATAGAATTAATTGTAGGTTACACGCATAATGGTAGATGTATAAAAGGCGGGCACTGTCGCAGCAAAACAATATTTTTACCAAAAGAAAAAAAAATCTACTTCACGCTGTATCCCGCACACAGCAGGGAACCCAGAGGGAACCTAGTGTAAAGACAATCCGTTCTCCACTCTCCGCTAAGTTCTGGAGGCATTGCGTGTTGAGTGGCGGAACTCAACGGCCGCTCTTAGCCCGTCACCAGAGCGAAAAAATGATAATATAAATGTAAATAAATATTTCACTTCTTCGAGTTGGGATCGAACCCACAACCAGTTGATTTTACAGTCACACTTTGCGCCCCTGCGCCACGACTGAAAAAAAATTGCCAAAAGAAATTGTAAAAATAAGATAAAACAAACTTTAAGAAGAAAAATTTAAGTACATTTGCTCCATTTTATACAATGTAATACTTGCACAAATGATTGCAATTTCAAACAGTGTACAGACAAAATAGAAAAACTTAATGGTACCGCTTCAAACTGCGATGGCGTGTACCGCACCTTAAGTAAATAATATCTTGGAGTGAGATTTAAGAGTTTCTTGCTTTAATAAAAAATATATAAAATGTTATGTATACATATAAATATATTTTTAGCTTCACGCTGTATCCCGCATATAATAGGATAGGCAGAGGGCTAGCGTTCATACAGTTTAATTACGTGTTTAGTTACGCGTTGAATGATGGATCTCTATATATCTATTCGTCGAGTGGAAATCAAACCTAGGACAGTCGCGTTTACTATCAGTCACATAATATCTCAATAATGGAGCGGAAAGTCAGAAATAGAGGCATAGAGGCCAGTTGTGGCGCAGCAGCACGAAGTGTGACTGTAAAACCGACTGGTTGTGGGTTTAATCCCCACTCGAGGAGATGAAATATTTACTTAAATTTACATTTCAATTTCTTCGCTCTGGTGTCGAGGCTAAATGCGGCGTTGGGTTCTACCATTCAACACGCAATACCTCCAGAATTCGGCAGAAAGTGGGGAACACTAGGTTCCCTCTGCCTACCCTGTTGTGTGCGGGATACAGCGTGATGCTGTTATTATAAGTCAGAAATAGAATGTCTTAACAGTAGACTCTCTCCAGCTTCACTGAAATATGCACTGCTTTGTTCTGCCCAAACATAATATCTTAAAGGTGTTGAAAGTTTCCTACCAAATGTTTTTTTATTAAGAAATGCGACCAGTATATACTGTTATCAATTATTTAGACTTAGCAGAAATTCACGTTTCCATGGTTACTATGATTTCTCTTGGGAACGGAACGTACTAAATTCTTAATACTTGTTTGGTTTCCGTTTTTTGTTCGCCAAAAGATATGTGGGCGGAGTTCGGAGTGGAGTTTCAAAAGAAATCGGCAAAGGCAAGTTTGATAAATAATTCAAATTAGTATTGCGTATTTTTAAAGATTCATCGTCATACGATATGGTTTTTACTTGAGATGAGAATTTCTTATAAATATATTTATAATATATTAATTGAGGCCATCATAGCGCAGTGGTATAGTATTTGATGGTAAACAGGATAATTGTAAGATCATTTCTTACTTGAAAAAATTATATACTATAATATATGTTATTTGCTATAAAGCCCAACTTCACGCTGCATCCTGCACACAGCAGGTAACGTCCGCCAAGTTCTGGAGGCATTGCGTGATGAGTGGCAGAACTCAACGCTACGTTTTCCCTCGACACCAGAGCGAAGAAATGAAAATATAAATACAAATAAATATTTTATTTCCTCAAATGGGGATCGAACCCACAACCCGTCGATTGTACAGTCATCGTTAGTCGTTTTTTTTAGTTTAGTTATAAAGCCGGGACGCCTAACTGTAGACGTGGCTTTCGCTCTGGTAACAAGATTGAGCGCGGCATTGAGTTCCGCCAATCAAAACGCAATGTTTGGACTATTGTAAAACGAAGTGTCTTCTTATTACGAAGTGTCTATGTATTATTGTGTGTACAGTATACCCTAGATTTCATCTGCCTGCCTGTGAACCTAAAAAAACGTAATATGTAACTTTATTGAAGAATTCAAACCTACAACAATATAAATAATATTACTATTATTAATAAAAAAATAGCATATAATCCTTTAAAAAGCAACTATTAAACTTAGTTATGCCATAAAATGTTCTTTGGAGAAACAAATGAGTCGTTTTTATACATATAAATATTTAAAGCGGAAGATTATTATAAGCTGCACTATTCTAATAAGGTGGTTTGTACTGCATTTTCTCAAAGAAATACATGTCTTTATAGTTTTAATATAAATGCTAAGTTGACTATGATCTTTTATTCGTTTACTGGTGGTTTTGTATGGGAAATAATCGAGTTTTACTTTTCCTCTTTATTTGTACGGGTATAATATTCATATACATTTAGTAAAGTAATAGAATTAACAAATCGTATAATTTGATTTTCTTATTTTATTTCTAACGTCGATTCAGAGTAGACAGACAGGCAGAGAGAACCTAGGAATCTAGTTTTAAGATACTCTGTTCCCATTAAGACACTTCTGTTTTACACATTCCGTCGAATTCTGGAGGCAATGCACGTTGAGTGACGGAACACTGCGCTTTGTGTCGTTACCAGAGCGATGAAATTAAAATATTAAAAACTTAATTTCCTCGAGTGGGACTCGAACCCACAACATTTCGCGTTTATAGCAGCGCGCTTGATTCCCTGTACCACGATTGGCCTCAAGAATCTTATTTTCATGTAGCTCTTTATTTATCCATTCTGATAAAACGAACGGTGTTAGGTTCTGCAACTGCACGTACATTAACTATAGATTGTGTTATACTTGAAAAAAAGAGAGTTTTAGCATAACGTTCCATTTGATTTTCCAGCCACATTACAGAAAAATTAAAATTAGTTATTAACTACAAATATTTTCATTTTCTCGCTTTACGAAACAATACGTGTCGTTAAACGCCTTCATCCACCATGTAATGTCATGAAAAAGTGTCTCGACACTATGTTCCCTTTACCTGCAATGTTATAAGCAGTATACAGCGTAAAGCCAATAATAGAAAACCACATTTTAATTAACAGACTCGTATAGTGTGCTGATAAAATAGTAAAAGAAAAAGATTTTTCTTTTCAATGGTTTCGCTTATATTTAAATGATTATTGCCTCATATCAGAACACTCCCGATGATAAATGCAGTAGAGAACGCACAGCGAGGAGACGTCTCTACGCAAAGTGTCAAGCCTTTCACATATCATTGGGTCCCCAATGATTCGAATGGCTCTACGTTCTAGCTGGTACCGGGGTGCACCAGTCCAGAGATGGGAACAGTACTCCATATGAGGCCGAACCTGGGTCCTATATAAGGCCAATCGATGTTTTATCAATATATATAAAATTGTGTAGATATTTTAATATTTATATGTATCTTCTTTAAGGATGAGAACAACACCTAATTCCTATCTCCAAAAATATAAATAAAAAGGAGTGACATATTACTAGTTCGTTAGCGAGTTCCATAATAATTAGTCCAAGGCCCAAATGGACTTCGAATCCACAACCCTCGTCTTTACGGCCAGATGGTGTCCCAACTATATTTTATAATAATTCAATACTTTAAGCACTTTTAAAGTATTATTTCACATTTAAAAAAGAACTTTTTTTATAAAACATGCTCAAATTTGAAAGGAATTTGAACCCACGAAAACCACTTAATTTCAACACTTCATCAGTTATATATATAGTATATATTACTGAAGTACAATATTATATAACTACATCACAATTTGCAGGATGCATAGTAAAATTCAAATTGTAGTACCCGCATGGAGCCCGTGTGGGCAGTTAACAGGTTGACTTGTATAGTTCTGCTACGTTAAGCTTTTGCGGTAAAAGCTATAAGCATAGGCGTTTTTTTAATAAAAATTAAAATATATATAATGATGAAGGAATAAATAATAAAAAAATGAAATGAAGTCTTGTACTACCGAATTATAAAAAAAAGGAAGTGTATATTTTTATAATGTAGGCAGTAGGCAGACGGAACTCAGTGTTAAGACATTCTGTTTCGCACGCACTACCCCATTTTTGAGACATCGCGTGTTGTCTAGTTACCAAAGCGAGCGAAATATTTCATTCTCCCGATTGGGAATCGAACCTACAACCGTCGCTTTTATGGTCAGACGCAAAACCGCTGCGCCATGACAACGCAACGGTTAAGCTCAAATAATAATTATAATTTAATCCTCAATTAATATTCAACACGCAACGCCTCCAGAATTCGACGAAAAGTGACTTCTACGGATACAGCCTGAAACTAAAAAAAATTAATTTAATAAAACTATAAAAACAGGTGAATCCCCTTTATCTTTATATTCTATACCACACAGTGAAGATAGTAGCGCATAAACAGATCTACTATATTGAACTCCGCGTGCAAACACGAGACGACTGTGCTATAATAATGTTGCAGGTAAACTTTGAATATTTGCAAGACGTATTATGACTAGGAATTTATATTACTGAGTGGCCCTTACAATAATAGATAACAGACACTGACTGTAGGTTCTTATAAAAAGCAAACAAAAAAATAATAATTCTTAAAACTATACATATTTCTAGGGTTCTGTACTTCAGAAATAAAAAAAACGGAACTCATATATATTTACTTAGTTATGCGTCCATCTGTCTGTCGGTCAAGACCATTTATCGTAAGATCGCGTTAGGTCCCTTGAAGCTCCGAAAGAAATCTAAGCTAGTTAATGCAATCAAAATATATGGAGAAGTATGAATAATTAAATTATACGTTGTACCTTCCTATAAATATTCCTATGGATGAGGTGATAGCTTTCATTAAAAATAAAGCAACAATCCTAAAAATTAAAATTTTTAGCCATTTTATAAAAAAAAACATTTCAAACTTCTATAAGTTTATAATAATAGAATGTATTAGAAAGAATCCAGGGCAGTACGCGAGGTGAGATAAAACCTCTTTGACGATAGTTTGATATAATAATTATGTCAATGGCCAGATGGATCCATCATAGCCATAATAGCCCACCACTACGTGTGACCATGGACTACTATAAAGTGTTCGAAACGACAGGTTTCCAAAAAGTATAGTACTAAATATACGGAATGAATCCGGTTAAATAGTTTCATTTTAAATATCTTGAGTAAGGATCAAGCCTATGATCGTCCCGTCTACAGCCTGACATATTTCAACTCAGCCCAGCTGTGTCAATACTCTATATTATAATCTAAAAACATAACAACAACAACATTTTTATTAATTCTTATAAACATAAAGCCTAAAATCCAATAAAACAAATCTAAAATCTAATAGTATCTCAAGGGCGCGTTATTGGCCGAGGCGGGCAGGTGCGCCACCTAATAAATCAGATGATACAGCGTGTTCGAAAATATTTTTTTGCTTGTTTTTTTGTTATCGATTAAATGAGTTATTGGGTTTTGACATTTGTTGACTAGAAAAACAAATATATAAATTTATTTAATGTCATTATGCATTTGTAAAATTAATTATGTTATTGTGTGCGGTGTTGAGTTCCGCCATTCAACACGCAATGCCTCCAGAGTTCAGCGGATAGGAGGGAACGAAAGTGTTTTAATGCGAATGGAATGTTTTATTACATAGTTCCTAAGCTCCTTCTGCCTCTGCAGAAATATATGTTATATATACTCTTTTTTAGCTTCACACTTTCCGCATATAGCAGGGCAATCAGAAGGAACCTAGTGCTAAGACACTCCATGAACATTTTATATAAATATTAAATTATTGTATTGCCCAAAATCCCAGACCTATGATATTTTAGCAAATATGGAATTTTTAGAACTATTATTCTAATATGTAGTTAAGACAATATGCATATTCAGTAACATGAAAGTGGGATCTTTACTACGCATGCAGTCTTAACTATATATAAGACTATTAATCCTCAAAATTTCAGCTTTGCTAAAGTGACTTGGGTCTGGAAGCCTTGGGATCTCAGTCTAGTTGGAATTGAGCCCACGATCGCAAATATATCGTAAATTTGAGTTAGAACGGTGTAATGTAATGGATGGAATTACATTTAGTACATATTTTACTTAATTAAAAATAATAATAATAATATTATGGGCACTATTATTTTTATCATATTGCTGTGAAATTTCATAAAAATACCAAGTTGAATCTAGTCCTGTGTAATGTTAGACATATTGCGACGTGCGATATTGAACGAAAACTGAAAAAACAGAGAGATATAACACTAGGCTACTCTACTAACTCCACATTATAGGCAACTTAAAAAAAATACACACTAAAAAATACTATTACAACTTCAAATAATTAAGAGAAACAGCATTATTTTCATACTCAGCTAAGGATAAGACTTTATTTATTACGGCAGACGTTGACTAAGGTAAATTTTCCGAGATAAACTTACTAACTTAATATAAAATATTATACTCCTAACATTTTCAGTTTTACGCGATACAATTGTTGTGTTTGGAGATACTTGCGACTGAGATATTGTTGGGCTTAATTACCCTATTTTATGGTCCTCTTTAATATTAATTTAGCAAACATAAGAAGTTAATTGGTTTATTCGCTTAGTAAAAAGATAAAAGAAATCAATGTCCGAATGAATGTACATTTGAAATAATAGCTTGAAAGTTTTAGTATATTTATATGTGAAATAGCAGGTTTAATTTTGTAATTATAACAAATATTTTGTTTTTTAATATAGTATAAGATTCGCTTTTTTAGTTTCTTTTTTTTTGCAATGTGTGGTCAATGAGAAAATTTATTACAATTATTACAAACTTGAACTTGAACTTGAAAAAGCTCAAATTGATCCATTTCCCAGTGCACCATCGAGCTGAATTATACTAATTACGTCTTAATTTCTGATGACAATGATATAAATAAATCAGCTTCACGCTGTATCCCGCGCACAGCAGTGCAGGCAGAGGGTACTTAGTGTTAAGACACTCCGTTCCCCACTTTCTGCCGGATTCTGGAGAATGCCTCCAATGGGTGTTGAGTGACAAAGCTCAACGTCGCCGCCGCCGCCGCAGACAATGATATAACATAATCAATATTGTTGTTAATCCAAAATGGCCGCCGTAACAAAATGGTGGATTACAATTTCTTGAACTACTCATCTCTATTATATAATAAGACAGTAAAAATATTTTGTCTGTACATTTAGTAATTTTGACTAAAATGGATAGAGGGTCACTTAAAAAGACTAATAGAAAGCAAAATGATTTTTTTTGAATTTCTTGTCTGTCTGTCTGTCTGTCTGTCTCTCTGTCTGTCGACATATTGTTGTCCGCATTTTTCTCTGAAACTACTGAACCGATTTACTTGAAAATTTCACCAATTGCTTTGTTTTAACTCAATTTAGGTTCTAAAGTTTGGTTCATCAAAATCGGTTCATTAAAAAAAAAGTTATCGTCATTTGAATGAACTCAAGGCATTAGCTTGCCAGCGAATGTTATATAGAAATCGCGCTGGTATGACCCTGGCTAAAGAATGACATTCGAAA
>JAATLQ010000285.1:0-15031 GCA_013421005.1 Heliconius erato x Heliconius himera
TAAATTGAGTTAAAACAAAGCAATTGGTGAAATTTTCAAGTAAATCGGTTCAGTAGTTTCAGAGAAAAATGCGGACAACAATATGTCGACAGACAGACAGACAGACAGACAGACAGACAGACAAGAAATTCAAAAAAAATCTTTTTGCTTTCTATTAGTCTTTTTAAGTGTCCCTCTATCCATTTCAGTCAAAATTACTAAATGTACAGACAAAATATTTTTACTGTCTTATTATATATTCTATATTATTTGCCTAAACTGAATAAATTATCACTACATTCTCTGAGGCTAGAGTACAAAAACATGTTTATAAAGAAAGTTCCTATCGATAACTAGAAAGAAGGACTTTAATAAGTATAAAGCTTTTATATGTTTTGTCTTATTACATAGAATTGACTTTATAAGTTCGATCCACACTCGGGGGAATATTTAAATGGTAAATATTTTCCTTATTTTGGAAAATATAATAGGCGAAACACGACGATGGATTCCGCTACTCAGCGCTTGCTAAATCTTTTGTAATGGTAAGTGAAGAACGGTATAACTCATCATAAGGTTTTTAGATAATCAATTTTTATAACCGCTAAGCGTTAAAAATATGGGAAGATAAGAGAAATAAATAGTACTTAATTTTTTTATTATATTTTTGAAAACTTTGTTTTAAATACTTACTTGCTTCACTTTTACTTAGTTTCACGCTGCACCCCTAGCGGGTATTCTATTCCGCCAAACTGTATCGTTGATAATGTGTTTTCGAAGGTCAACCGAGGTCTCCCCTAACTGTCTTACCGCTCACTTTTCCGTCATAAATTTCTTAATTTATTTTAAATACTTTAAATATCTAAGCACTTTAAAGATTTAAGATAGAATAAGCTCTCAGAGGAGTTAGAAATCTCTATTAGGTCATAGTACAAGTATAAGTTGGGCCAAAGTTTGTGATCTATTTCAACAGGCAAAGTACCGAAGGTGATTGGATTGGATAAACGTTGGCACAAATGTTGGTAACTATTTGACAAGTTTCGCAATAGAAGAAGTTGGCCACACTCGTTATGCGGAGTTGTCAAACTTGGCTCGTTTTATATCTTATTAGATGCTACATATCTCAAGCAAGTATACGGAAAACTGTTTTATTACATTTTGTAAAATTTTATTATAACTTACTTTACTTAACTGAAATAACTTGATATTTTGAAGTTGCCAGTTTACGTCTAGAGTCACTAAAACATACACTATTTGTATTATGTTCTACAAGAGAGGTCGTCGTGGCTCAATGGCTCAAGCTTGTGACTGTAAACGCGAAGGATGTAAGTTCGATTTTCTCTCGGAGGAATGAATTATTATTTATTAATATTTTCATTTCATCGCTCTGGTATCAAGATGCCGCCATTTAGCACATGCCAACGACAGAAGCACTTACTTCAGAAGTAAGAACGGAGTGTCTTAGCACTAGGTTCCTTCTACCAACCCTGCTATACAGCTTGAAGCTGAAAAAGAAATATTCTACTACATATTATTTAAATGATGTAATTTATTCTTATCTAAACGTAGTTGATTTATGCCCACATCATTTATAGTCTGTATTTCACATTGACGTCAAACATGACATGACAACAGATGTTCGTGTGTTAGTTGTTATATAATAAATTCAGTACCAGGATGTGTCCAATATTTGGCTCCAATGTTCTTTTACACGACTTGAACACTGAGGAACACGTTAGTGTTATAATGCCAGAAAATTTATTGAAAATTTATTGAAAAATAATTGACCTGTTTGTCAAGATGGTTGACATACCCACGTTAGTTCCAAAAATGGATAAATTATATGTAACGACTAATTGTTAGTTATTCTCTTTATATTAAAACATATTAAAATCCTACGTGAATCTACATCCAGACAATGTAATTAATATTATCTAGATGTCGAATAATCCTTTCTTATTATGTAATATGAATATTATGTAGAGTTTGGAATAAAATGGTCGTTTGTAGTCCGTCTCTCTGTTCTGTAAGTAAAATGTCCAATGTGCCGCGAGACAGTGTCATGCGGGTCAGTGCTGAAGTAAGAGGCCCATGCATATGTAATGACATTCTATATTCTTGGCTCACGTAGCCATTTTATACAATATTCAAATTTATTATTTGGCTGTAGACTTTTCTATACTATGATTTTTAAAATATTTGATTTATTAAATAAGATTATAAACTAGCAGACGAAACATGTCTGGATGCAAACGTTACTTATGACTAAATCCCACTTTGAGAATATTTAAACACACACCATAAAAATATACCACATATTATTAAAACACGGTTTTTACCGGAATTGAAAATTGACATGCACAATAAAATACTGCTACTTTTAAAAATTCTGAAATTAACGTTTTTCTTGCTAAAATTTATAAAATTCATATGTATCAAAATATTTCATCAAATTTATATATAAAATAAATAAATCAGCTTCACGCTGTATCCCGCACACAGCAGGGTAGGCAGAGGGAACCTAGTGTTAAGACTTGACTCGTTACCAAAGTGAGAAAATGAAAATACTGCATTCCTTCGGGGTGAAATCGAACCCACAACCGTCGTATTAACAGTCACGCTCTTGTGCTCCTGCGCCACGATGATCGATATAAAATTTTTATTTTATTCTTATTACATTATTTTTACAAATAAAAGGAAAAATAAATTGTTCTTTAAAAAAATATGTCGGGTATTTGATTCTCAACCGGGATTGAGTGCTTAACTCAACAGTAAAAGCTATTTAATCTGTCTGGATTAAGGTTTATAAAAATAAGTTATGTATCTTTTTTATTTAAAATTCAAAACATAAAATAAAAATTGTAGGTTAGTGATAAAATCATTGTTAATTATAATAACAAAGTTTTATTATAAAATGCTACTATTTTAATATAATCTAATATTAAATTAGTAGAAATTTATAATAAAGCTTTGTCATGTTTTGGTGGCGATTCTATTTCGTAGTTATACTAATCCGTACCGTAGTGTAAAACATTTACTTTGTGACACATCGGTACTGCCAACAGTAACATAGCTTCCCACTACTCGTGGAAGATTTTAGTTAGTAAAATTATATTTATTATTTTATTTTATTGTATTATAAAATAAAATCAGCTTCTCGCTGTATATCGCACACAGCAGGGTAGGCAGAGGGAACCTAGTGTTAAGACACACCGTTCCCCACTTTCCCGCAAGGTTCTGGAGGTATTGCGTGTTGTGTTAACCAATATTATAATAACAATTTTATATGCATGACATTTTTTATATTTTTTGCAAGATAATTTAAAATATCATTCAATGAGATGGAAACATTTTACATACAGCGTGGGAAACTGTCGAACCTACTTGTTGCTGGTAGGTTAATGGGAAACTCATATTGTCTTCTCACATACCTTATCTCCTGCATTTTGCGATAAAGGCAGAGATGAGATGTTGATACAATTTCAAAACACAGTGATATGACAAAGTATTTTATTTTCCACTATAGGAGGAACTCAAGTTCCAAAGTTCCAAAAATTACAAATAATTATTTAGGGCTTTAAATTTCCAAAAGTATTACTACCGTATCGTTTTTGCTATACATCCAAGAGGCGCGAATTCGAGTCCCACCACGTTCAAATTATAATACGTTTTCTAAACATATTTCCTTTTTACAATATGGATAGCCAAGTGATTACTTTTAGCAATAATCTTTTATTTCTTTTTCTTAAATAATATCACCCTACAGAGGAGCCAACAACGTTAATAAAAATAATAAAATAAATATATAAGAATTAACGAATTAGAAGAAGAACGTAAGAGTAGTCGTTGCACGTTATCCGAGAGGTGCAGGTTCAAGTCCCGCTAGTTTAAATTGTTATTCGTCTTTTAAAAATGTTCTTGTAAACGGAAAGTTTTTGATTTTTGAAAGGAACTTCCTTATTTTTTACATATATAGAAACTTCATTGAATAACAAAAGTCACAATACAAGCAACAAGCACTTAAGTAAAACAGTTTTAATTTACGTATTATATTGATATCTCTTAAGTTTAGATTTATGCTAGAAGCTAATGTTTGCTCTATTTTAAATGTTACTCCTAATATCTCCGTTTCGACGACATTCTGTTCTATACTTAATGAAACTCACGTACTCGTATATGAAATAGGTACGTAACGTGCATATACATTTTAATTGTCAGGGTCTCCTGTCTCTGCGCCGGAATATCTTATTTAAATATCTCGACTAAACTCGTCTGCAGCTTTATTAAATTACCGACTTCGCGATGTTGATTTCCTTCACTGCCTTTAATAATTTAGCAAATTACATTTTTATGCTGTGACTTCCTCGGTGGCTTATTTCGAATCTTAATATTATGTCAATTTAGAGCGAAAAATCTTTGGAGATTTTTTACTTAAATAAAATATTACAGAATACCCGTGACCATGGACAACTGCAAAGGGTTCGAAACGTCGGATTTCCAAAAATATATAATACAAAATATACGCGACTAATCCGGATAAAAGAGTTTTATGTAAAATATTACACAATTATTAATTATTTTAATAAATCTATTAGTTTGTGTGTAAACGTTAGTGAGAGTTGCGCCACTCAACACCGCGCTTTTCCTTGTTACCGGAACGGAGAAATGAAAAAAAATAATAAATTAATTTATTACTATTCCTGGCAGAGTTGTTTTCAATATCGAATAATAAAAATATTGCTTAAAAGTTTTACTTGGCATGGTAAAGTAGTTTTTCAAACTCATATAATTACCTTATAAAATGTTTTCATTAAAACAATAGCCTTTGAACTCAAGGGATGTGGCGGGGATACGTAATTAACCCCACGCCCTACATTGTTTCTTGTTTTTAATGAGTTTTCTATGAAAAGGAAACTTTTTAGTTCATTGATTTTATTCAATTATCGATTAGGTATTGTTATACAAAACAGGTCCTAGAAACGTGGCCTTTCAATTATTAAATTAATGATTTAATAAAGGCCGTCGTGGCGCAGTGGTACAAGCATTTGACTGTAAGCGCTGTCGGTTCGATTACCACTCGGGGCAATTGTAACAAAGCGTCACTTAACATGCAATGGCAGTCAGAACAGAACAGTGTGAACAGAGTGTCTGCTTACCGTACTATGTGCGGGATACAGACTCAAGCTAAAAAATATTTACTGTAAAAATTTTATTTAATATATTAAAAATATGTAACATCAATTCCATATTCTATTTCCACTATCAAATATATACAAATCTACAAACATACATAAATTTATCTCCATATTCTCCATCCTCCACCTCACCGCGTGTGTGAAGCTCGCAGATTACCGTTTTAATTTAAAAGTTAAAACTGAAGTAGCCAGTTCCCATCACAGTATCATATACCACTCAAGCGGCGCGCGTCTGCTCTGTACGTACTTGTAATTTCGTCGGACGTCGCATTGCAGTTGTTTGGCAAACGCAGTTTCGAGCATATTATTATTATATTAGATGAAATTTAAACTGGGTAGATACCTATGCAGACAAGGCCAGTCGTGGTGCAGGGGCAGAAGCGCGGTGAGAATATAAACAGGACAGATTGTGGGTTCGATTTCCATTCGAGGAATGATATATTTAATATTTTTATTTTCTCGCTCTGGTGAAGGTTAAGCGTGCCGTTGAGTTTCGCCACTCAAAACGCAAAGCTTTCAAGAATTTATCGGAAAGTGGGAAAAGTAAGTTTCTTAGGGCGAACTCATTTATATATTGTCTTACAATTATAAATATGTTAGTGGCAACACCAACGCCCCACGTGTTTCCGCGCGATTGCGCGCCTTTTTGCTTTTTGTTTTTCCTTTTTACTCCAACGCCGTACGTAGCAAAGACACAAAGTTTAAGGCTTTATCCGCTGTGTTGAGATTTACATTTTACACTATGTTAAATTTAGTATGTATAAAATGCACATATAAAGGAAAGTTCCTTTTGGTTTATATAAAATTTTCTTCTATCTACATTTCAAATCAAAATATAATAAATGCATTTCACACTCGACACTGTAGTGGCGCAAGGTCGCAAGCATGTGACTATAACACACTTGGAAGAATGATTTATTGTTTATTAATAATTTCACTTCTTCGCTCTGCTACCAAGGGAAAAGCGTGGTGTTGAGTTCCGGCATTCAACACAGAATGCCCTGAAAAATTGACGAAATGGAGAACGGGAATATAGAATGACATATTTTTTTTATATTGAACTGCATTGGCCAAACTCTTATAATTTTGCATTGAACAAATTTTCCATCAACGTCTTTGTAAAATCTCTTGTCTTTTACTTAAAACTTGCTTTTTCATCAACGTAAATTGTCTGAACTTCTAAAGTAAAATATAAAATGTAGCATAGAGGCTGAACAAGGTGAAATCAGAGGAGCGCTATTATGGTGCAGGCTTTGTGTGGCTTAACTATCACGTTGGAACTGGGTTTTAGTACACACCATCGGTATAAAAACATATTCTATTAAATTGCGGTTGATTACATAGTATTTTCTGTGAAATAATTTTTATAAAATATTTTAAATAATAATAAATCAGAAAATAGCTATAAATCCTTTTTGTAATAAATACTTCGACAGAGACAAAATAAATTTCAAAATTTTAAAAAAGAAGCATTTTTATTTGCTTTTAAAACACGCATAACAACAACACTACACACTATAACTAAATTTAACTTTTTTGATATTTTTATATGTGGTATTATATGTCAAAAAAGGCTCAAAAACAGCTGCAGGCCGCTTTTATAAAAGCTTTGTGTGGCTTAACTATCACGTTGGAACTAGGCTGTTCTATACACGATAGGTATTAAACCAGGGCTGTAGTACTAGCCGAGGATTGCAATGGACGGAGAATATAGCCAGTGTAATCTGTCTATAGTGCAGGTATAATTTTGGTAGAAATAATTAGGGTGTTAGTTGATGTTCATATATGGATGTAAAATAATTTTCTAACCTTAATATGTAGCTATGTAAATTTGCAAATTATTTTTTTGTGTAAAGTGTTTATGTGAGACCAGTAGTCATGGCGCAGGGGCACAAGCATGTGACTAAACGCGACTGATTGTGGGTTCGATTCCCACTTTAAAAAATGGTATATTTCATATTTTTATTTCTTCTCACTGGCATCGTGGCAAGCGCGCCGTTGAGTTTCACCACTCAAGACGCAATGCCACCAGAATTCGGCGGAAAATGAGGGACGAAGTGTCTTAACACTGAACCCCTTCTACCCTATATGCAGGATACAGATAATTTATTTTGTACACATGCATTTAGTTCCGAGCAAATATAACTACATTTTAAGTTTAACAGAAATTTTAAAATATGTTATAGTTTTTAAATATTTTTATTCCATACATATTGTTATTCCATACTTAGGAAAAAAATACTTATTAGGAAAATGTATAAAAATTTTGATCGTATCGGGATTTGAATCCGCGCCCCTTTGAAAATCATCTAAGCGCTCTGACCAACTAATACGTTCATATGTTCACTTCACTGAACGTATGGCTTAGTTGGTGGAAAATTTTTATACGTTTTCTTAATAAGTAAATGTTATAGTTAATGTATTTTCTTATTTTATAACTTGTTGATGTTCACTGTTACACATTTTTCAATACACTTACATATATACTATAGATAGAAATGATAAATTTGTTTATCAATAAATACTTAATTACGAAGCAAATTAATTTCTTATTAATATTTAGAACAGGATCCAGATAACGTCAAAATATATTTTCCAAAACTGGTATAAAAATACTAATCATTAATAGGTAAACAAACATTTTTGAGGATAAAAAAAACCACCAATCCTTAGTAAGTCTACAATACCGCTTAACGGCTTCTATGATGTCTGTTTTTCGTTTAAAAGTACACGTTGCACTTAAAACATTTGTTTAAAGGACTTACTGTCGTAACTCGTACACTGCACAGCGCTGTGCAAAGGAAAGCCACTCAAACGAATCTTCTAAGGGAGTAAGTACCAGAAGGATTTTCTGATTTCGCTAAGAAAAACATAAAAGAAAAGATTCTTATATGCTCGGAATACGAAACAAATCTGTTCACTGCTTGCTTAGAAAATAACAAAAAAACTGGTAATAATATTTAAATGGATTTACTTTAAAAAGAACAAATTTAAGTCAATTTTACTATTCAAAGCTTGCTTATATTACATCAGTCGTCTGCAACTTTGCTTGCGTGGATTTCAATAACCCTTCCTTAGCAGTCGGGAATAAGTAATATGAAATAGGAGTTTTGAGACAATAGTGGCGCAGGAGCACAAGAGCGTGACTGTAATGCGACGGTAGTGGGTTCGATTTCACTTGGGGAATAACTTTTTAATATTTTTATTGCTTCGCTCTGGAATTACAGCAAAAAAGTATGGTGTTGAGTTCCGTCAATCATCACGCAATTTTTTGAAAATTCTAAATTTTAGGAAAAGAAACGATAAATAATCTGTGTGACTGTAAATACCAAAGATGGGGATTCAATTCCTACTCGAGGAAATGATTTTTTAATATTTTAATTTCCTCGCTCTGTTACCGCCAGAACGCGCGACGTCGACTTCCGCCACTCAACACGTAATGCCTCCAGAACCAGGCGGACAGTGAAGAGCATGTCTTAACACTAGACTGCTGGGACATACGGAATACAGTGTGAAGCTGAAAGAAAACAATATATAATTTGTCTTATTCCTTTATTTTTTCTTTAAGAATAAACGAAAATCTTTATGATTTAAAATGACTTTCTATAAATAAATCTAACTTAATTCTCCTGAGCCCGTCCATTAGTTAAGTTGCTAATTACAGGCGTGGGCTGAAGTAAAAATATGGCCTTGCTTTGCCTTCTTAAACGTCAACGAGAAGAGTAATACGTTAAGTGGTAATGATACCGTAAACCCGTAGTAGGCTTTTAGGCTAATTTGTTGGTGTTCTTGCAAATTGCCGTGTAATTACTTGTAAAAATAATTTTATACGAAGTGTTGAGAGTTTTTTTTTGTATAATAATAGCTGATAGAAAGACTGATAGAGATAAAGTAGAAAAATAATAAAAATATTATTTTACCAAAGTTTTATCATAAATCACACAGTAAATACAACACTTCTGGTAGTGAGGGCTCTCGAAGTAAAATGATCCTGAGAACAAAGACATCGGCTTTAGCACTTTCATACAGATTACACATTACATATATTTATTTTGTGGGACAAGTACGTGCGATACGAGTTACGTTGAATTAGTATAATTTCTATAAAAGCTTGTAAATGTATGTACTAGTAAAATCTAAGAATTATTTATTATCAATTCTTTGATTATTACTAGTGATTTTTAGCTGTTACCAACATGAGTTGTGTGTCTATTTATTTAAAATGCCATATCCTGATATGAATCCTGAAATGACCAAAATTATTTTTTTACCGTTTATTATTAAAAACGAATATTTACCTAGAACTCACAGTTGTCGCGCTTACAGTCACGTGCTTGTGCCTCTGCACCATGACGGCCTCAACATACACAGACATATGTATTCATCTGTTTTGTTTTTAAATGCACTTACGTGTGTCTTAACACTAGGTTATCAGGTCCCCTCTGCCTGCTCGGGACTCGAACCTACAACCTGCTGCGTTTACAGTCACACTTTGTGCCCGCAATTTAGTTACCTAAGATGTGCAGAGACAGCGCTGCCATTGTACACCATTGTATAATATTGCACAACGAATTAGTTAAATAAAAAATACTTATTTAGAAAACGTATAAAAATTTGAACGTAGCGGGACTCGAACCCGCGCCTCCTGGAAACCGAGAGCGTATGGCTTAGTGGTCAGAATGCCTGGTATTTAAGTATTTTTCTTTCCTAAGTGTGGATTAAAATAGTTAAATAAAATTTTGATTTCTTTAACATTTTTATTTACTTATGAAATTGAACACTGATAAGAAAAATTTGTACATATATAAATATTATTAAATAAGTAGGAGACATTATGTAAAATTTTAAAACATATGATTGATTAACTTCAAAACCAACTTCACCCTAAAAACACTTATTAAATAAATAAATGAAAAAAAAATGAAAATTTCATATAACATTTTAATAATCTAGATTATCAAATAACTGACAGACAAATATTTTTTGATTCAAGGATACCTTCTTTCAAATCAACAACCCTCTAACCGGTGGATCTCTTGTATTTTTAATACAAATTGAGAGAAAGTGTTATTTTATTTGCAATCGCCACTTAAGCCTCTCCACAATTTAGTAATTATGTTCATTAATTATTCGTAGCTGTATAATCTGTTTATTTTGAGCTTTGTGAAGGCTTCCGTAAGCCGTCGACGGTGAGCCCCTAATCTTTCTTGCTCTGAATCTATACTGTTCTTACTTAGTATTGGAACATTTTGTAAATAGATTTTACAAGACAATTAAATTTATTATAAGCTCTATAATCTTGTTGTGAACATTATCACTATTTAGATGTATTGGTAGCTTAATGTAACTAGCAGTAATTTGGTTTAAATGTAGCTATTTTTAAACAAAGCTGTACCTACATGTATTTCCCATATAAATTTTCTGTTTTGAAGACGAAATAGTTATGGCGAGTGGCATGTTTGAATTAATACATAAAAATATGGATATATATTATAAAATTTTTATTGTAATGATTTTATATATATTTAGGGTTTTGTTAAAAAAGGTGTCTCTTTCAACTATATTCTGAGAAAAAAATCTTAATATGTTTTTAAAATATTGTATTTTAAAAGCCAGTTGTAGCGGAACACAAGCGTGTGACTGTAAACGCGATAGTTTGTGGGTTCGATTCACACTCGTGGAAATAAAGTATTTAATATTTCCATTTCCTTGCTCTGGTGTCGAGCGAAGGCGCGGCGTTGAGAGGTCACTCAACACGCAATGGCTACGTTCAATGGCAATGCAGCTAATGGTAATACGTTCTCAGGTTCCTTCTACCTACCCTGCGTGAAGCTACAAAATATATTCATTTTAATCTTCTCATAAAAATATAACTATGTATTCAATAGAATATATAGTTATATAATAGAATCACTAAATATATTCAATAGAACAGCACGTTGTCTTTCAAAATAAATAACAAAAATATTGTTATTTATACACTTGTATTGAAACGTACTAATGAGAGTATTTAAGAACCTCTCGACGCTCTTACTGGAACGGAATTAAGTTAAAAGGTAACATTTGCAGAACAGGTTTGTCTACGCTGTCGCCATTAGTACCTACTTCGAACTCGAATAATTACGGAAAAGCTGTACTCGAATCCTTTACGAGTATCTCTTAAGAGTAAAATATAAGTTAAATTAGTAATAGTAAAAGTAAAATACTATATTGTTTTCGAATCTTAATCAAATCAAAGAACCAAGAACATCTAGTTCTGAGATTTATGTATGCGTTCTATGCCTTAGAAAACACAATATGCACCCACTACTGTATGCTGTTCGTCTAGGATCGTTTAGTTTATACAGATTATAGACTATACCCGGCATATTGTCATCATTCTAATAAAAACATTTGAGTATAGAGAGATATGACATTTTTTTTTGTATACGGTTAGGAACTGACTACTTTTAGAGTTGCGTGCTTCAAAATGTCAAAACGGAACCCGTATAGGATCACTTTGTTGCCTGTCTGTAAGACTATTTAATTTAAAATCGCGTCTCCACGCGATCGAACTGAAATGATATTATACGAGTATATTTAGGTGTATGGTAACAGATTTTTTATATCGTTGCGGTAAGAAATATCATTCCTATACCATGTGTGACAGAGGGAACCTATTGTTAAGACAGCTTTCACTTTTCGTCCAATCTTCGATTGATATTGCGTTTTGAATGGTGAAAGTCAACGCCGCGTTTTGTCTCTTTACCATAGCCAGGAAACAAAAATGAATGATGGGGGAATAAATTATTATAAATAAACGCTGTGCTATCACACCAGGGTAGATAATTCAAAAAAAATGGACAAATTATAAAAATTAAGAAAACTTACATGCATATTTTTTTATATTACATTAAAAGCGGTAATCATCATTCCTATAACAGTGCTAGTACTTATTAATTAAATAAATTTACAAACTAGGTTCATTCAAATATTTACAAGAGTTGCGGGCAAAGTATCCTTCGTTAGGGAACCATTACTGTTTTAAGTGACCTTCGCTTGCTATTTGAACAGTAATGGGCTGATGGTACAAAGGTCACGGAAAGGAGCCACAATGACGACGTTCAGTTGAATTAAACTATTTTATATTAAATTCATTTACATTTATTTGACTGAAAGAAATAAATTATGTAATAGGATAAGACAACTAAACGACAAAAATAATGCTAAGAAATATATTTAGATACGTTCAGATACAGAATGTGTGTTAATAATTATTTTTTTTTTATATAATAATGTTATTGCAAAAATACATGAGAAAAATGTGATGCGCTGCTGAAGGATAATAATATTTACTGACTGACTGACTGACCGACCGACCGACCGACCGACCGGAGTGTATAGCGACGTCAACATATGTATTTATTTTCTTATTGTGTTTAAATAGCATTATCTTAACCCAGTACTTGAACAGTAAAACTTCCGCTAAGCCCAAGACGAGCCGAGCTGATTATGCTAATGCCGTAAAGGGATGGTTAGACGAAATATTGTAAATTAAATTATTATAATTAATTTTCGATTTCCACAAACATCTTCAATTAATTAATAACTATTTAATTAATAACTATTATGCAATGGCTTGTTAAATCTGAATTTATTTACGCAGCCCTCATCCCACTTCAACGTCTACTTGTTCTAATTTCGTTCCGCCGTTCACTCGCTGTTTGCCGCTCTTAGTAAGTTGATAACTCTCAGTGGCTTGTGGAGGTATGTTAACTTAGCTTTTCAATTTGTGCCAATTATAGACCTTTTAATTATTTGTTTCTCGTTTTGCTTTGGTTTGATTTATCTCGTCAGTCTAGCTTAGAAAGTTGGATGCTGGAGATGCTTGTCTAGATGCGGGTGCCTGTGGTGAAGCGCTTTAGAGAAATTATAGATGTTGATCTTACTGCAAATTTGATTTAAATTTTATTTGAAATAAAATATATCAAATACATCAGCTTCATGCTGTTTGACAGAAGGGTAGGCATAGGAAACGTAGTGTTAAGTTCCGCCGAATTCTGAAGTTATTTAAGTTTTATTCTTATTGATGTTCGGTGGTTCATGTAATAGATAAACCATTAAATTTACTTAGCTATATATATTTTTTTACTATTCAAAATACTGCAAATTATGTGGATAAAGACGATATATTAATTATATATTTTTGGCACAGCGTCTGACGGTAATGGCCGCCTGCGATGGCCGCTTAAAATACTCGTAGGTGTATCCACGACTTAGTGGGATTATTTAACAAGTGCGTCCACATTGTCGCTTGACGTTATACGATAGCTCAGGTGACGATATATCTGCATATCGTGTTTGCTGTGGCCCCAGTATTGTGCTTTAACAAATTTTAACTCTTATAAATAATCTAAAAACAAAGCAATTAAAAGAAAATGTACTATAAAGCTTATTGAACACAAAGTCAAAGCATTTATTAAAGAACCAATTAATATCATGAAAGTCAAAGATAGAAAGACTTTTTCTGCGCCATGTTTCTAAAAGCTCCTTTTAGTTCGTTCTTTTAACCAGTAGTGTACTGGACCATGATAATATCTTTCACCTAAAAGCGACTTTAACAGCTTTATTTAAAACGGAAGTTCTTGTTGAATTTTCATTATTTTCTGAATAATGAACTATTTATTACCCTTTGTAATAAAAAATGTTTTTTTTTTACTTTTATTTCTAGTTACAGTAGCTTACTTAATGATTAAGTAATCTTTTTTTGTTAAATGCATATTCTTGGTGTTACCAAACACTTGGTTATATTTGTAAGTATTCTTCTAAAGGTTTTGGATATAGATTTTCAGTATGACCCGGTTTGAGATTCTACTTGCTATATTCGTAATTTTTATTTTATGCGATTTTTCTAAAGCTACTATATTTAAAAAATTCTAAATCTGATGCTTTTTTTATAAACAATAAAAATTAATAATAATTATAAAGTTTTTGTATTGTACAAAAACAAATATAATTAAAATACGAGTCAGATCGGTACTACGACTGTAGTGAATATTATCTTTTATAAAATTAAATAAATAATAATAATAATAATACATGTAAATTCCTATTTCATTCGATATTAATATTATATTCTTACACTACGTTCTATTTTCAAATTTACTTAAAACTAAAGTGTTAATATTTATATTTATTATAATTCATCCACACGCAGCGCATTCGCATGACAAACTTGTTTCGAGTTTTTTTGCTGTGCGTGACGTAGCCTGCTTGCTAGCTACGAGTAAGGAGTCGGCTACTATCGCTTGCGACGTTCACTTGTTTAAATATTGTACTCCTTGCTTGTATTCAATTTTAAGCCTTATCTTCTTGCTAATACGTATCTGTTTCGCTTATCTGTTTCTTTTACTATTTCTTTAAAATTCTTTCTTTCCTTCTGTGAGTGTGTAAAATTATTCTCTTTGTATATCTTATTAAGTGTTAAATAAATTTGGACAATTATTCCACAAAATTTTGGAAATTTCATTTCACTTCATAATTAAAAATATAAAATATTATTAAATAGCGTATTTCACAAAAACCGCTATATTGGTGAACCCGAAATTAGTGAGCACTACATTATTTAATGTATCTACGTTTTCTGCTGGCGAGAAGATTAAAAACGGCAAGAGGCCATATTGACGACCTTTGCAAGGTGACCTCTAGTACACGATGGAGGACGCGACTACATCCAACGTTTGTAGGATTGGCGTGCGTATTCCACCATTCTGGCCGGAAGAACCAGCCCTTTGGTTTTCACAAATTGAAGGTCAGTTTGCTTTATCTAATATAACAAGTGATGCTACAAAATTTTATTACGTTGCCGCTCAGTTGGA
>JAATLQ010000296.1:514-15522 GCA_013421005.1 Heliconius erato x Heliconius himera
ACTTTCAGTATATATATATAAGTATATTAGTTACCTTTTGGCCATTTAATATAGATTAAAATGTTGTTTACTGTTTTTCATTTCAATAAGTACTTTAGAAGATTAGTAGCACAGATTTAAAATTACGGCACAAAAAAATTCTTGCTGTGTAACGGTTCGCCGCCCCCGCCCCGCAACCTTTTACTTATAAAAATGGATCCGCCGCACCCGCCTGGCTTCTTTCCCCCGGGCATCAGAGGAAGGCCTGGTAATCATGTTGCCCAAAGCTGGGAAGAGCCCGCAGCCTGAGGGATACCGATCTATAACCCTCCTTAGCGCGGTCGCCAAGCTGTTCGAGAAGTTATTCCTCTCACTTCTCCAGTCGCCACGAAGCGAGCAGTTTGGCAAGCTTTGGCGATCAACCGAAAGAAGAGTGCAAAAGTAGTTTTCTTCGACGTAGCGCGCGTATTCGACCGCGTTGGCACCCGGGCCTACTTCATTAAGTGCTCAAAGCCGGCACCCCCCAGCACGTCGCGCATGTCTTTTATCACTTGCACCTAAGGAGCAGCCCGAGGTCAGACGTAAGACTACTTCCGAGGGACTTTCTATTCTCCTCCAAATCCGACGCATGAGCCTTGCATTGAACCTTGGTCGTTTAAGATGGGCCTCCCTCAGGAAACCGAGGGTCTCACCTGACTGAGTTGACCGCCTAGATGGCATTTGATAATCCTTCCAATTTCATACTGTGTCAACGCCCAGATGTCGTTCGGAACTACTACGAAGATGGACGAGAGAATGCTTCAATTCTGCGCCTGGCTCTATAGCAAAGTTAATTTAGAAGCGATTGCACGTATTTTGGAGTTATCCAATAATTATAATGTATTTCAACGCGACATAGTTGGTTACATCTTTCGTTTAAATATTTTTGGGTAAGAGAATAGTAGTTAGTCTGTTGTTTATAATTTCTTTCGTTAAAGTTTTCTGTCGTTTGTGTCATTTGTGTAAGTGTGTTTTTTTAAACAATTGGAACATCCTTATTGGAACTACGAAATGCGGATTGCATTAAGGCTTAAATAATTTTCACATTAGTAATCTTAAGTGTTTTGCAAACATAGGTATATTACATGAATAATTCAGTCGTTAAAGCGGGCGAAGCCGCGAGTGGGTCGCTAGTATATATATATTTAGGTTACGTTGTATCCCGCATACAGCTGGGTAGACAGAGAGAACCTAATGTTAAGACACTTCACTGCTCATTATACATTTATTTTCTTACCCAAGTGACGTTAATTAGCTTAACTTATTTAGCTAAGATTAACACATAAAAATTATTTAAAAAAAAAATTATTGTTGTGGTGTACAACTGTAAATGTAAATAACCAAAAGTGAAAAACGCAAGTTGATACAGAAATTATATCAATTACAAGTTTTTGTATCATCACAGATCCATATAAAGCATTTATATACATATAATTAGACCTTTAACCACCCACCCACGCTATTATATTTAAATGCCTATCCAATATCGTGACTTTCGAGTACTTATTATCATATTTATTCTTGCTGTAAGGCTAAATTTGTTTAGGTTGTTATTAATTATAATTTGCTTTATAATTTACCCCTTATTCTGTGAATCCTCGATTCTGTGAACTGAAATAGCACCTCTAGGTATATGATGGGAAAGTGTAAACTGGTATAACATATTGAAACATTTTTTGTTCATCCTATGAATGTGTGAAAGTAAAAAATACCGTTATATATTATAAAATCAGAATTATATGACAATTACATACATCCATCCATAAATATCAATACTGAAAATTTTAGAAAAAGCTTTTATTTGAAAAAGTATGTTCGAAAAGTTAAAATTAAAAACCCTTAACCACAACAACGACATAAGCGAACCTTATACAAATTGTGTTCTGTTTGTTTATATAATATTCATGGATATGGTGCAGAAAATTGTTTTAATGTTATTATAATGTAAAGTGCGAGTCGGCCTCACCCACCATTGGTTCCGTACGAATTTAAGCATTGTAGGTCAGCGGGAAATACAAAACATAAAAGTTTACAAAATTAAATTTTCGGGTATTCATTTTGTATGAAATGACCTACAATTATATGGTTGTAATACTTTTTTAGAAAACTTATAAAATTTGAACGTAGCCGGATTTAAATTTGTCCAAGCGCTCTGACCGCTGAGCCATACGTTCTCATCAAGCTACGTCGAAATTCCTATACGTTTGTTACAATGCAGCATTATAACAAGCGTATTAGTATTTGCAGAATTCGTTAGAAATGTGATATTTGGTACTCTTGACGCGTTTTTGACAGTTATAATGAGAGCAAAATTAGAAGTGGAATAAGGAATCTACTCAATATCAAAAAGGTAATTTTTTTATAATTAATATTTTTTTCGGTAAAACGGCAATAAAATGGCACGTGTATGTACGTAGTGTGTGTGTGTAGTATATGTACGGTGTTTTGAAGAAAGCATATAAATTACACCTGAAACAACAACGAAATATTTGATGACCTCTAGATGTACATAGATGCTTGCAGGAACTTCACAAGAATATTTCACCAAAATTAAATTTTCTGCTCAACCCAAAATAAATAGAAATGTTCTCAAATGGAAACACATGGTGCGGCATTGTAAATATTAAATATATATCTTAAGTGATAACATATGTGATAAAGTATTACCTAGAAAAGAGTTGGAAGACTTAGAGGTAGAAGAAGAAGAATTCTTCAAACATTACAACGTGAAGTGTGAAGCTGATTTGATTTTTTGATTTATACAAAATACTATTTATTATATTATATTTAATTGATTGATAGAATTCCCTAGTAAAATGTACTTATGTATTACAAAATAATACTCTCTCTATTGTATTATGTTGTTTTATTTAATGAAACAAATTAAATAATAAATAAATAAATTATATTCAATTTTCAAATAAATTATTTAGAATTTTAAGGCGTATTTTGGGCTAAAAGTATATAAAATAACATTCCTTTCTGTTTGTATATCGTTAATAAGTGCAAGAAATATATTAAAGCCTGCTAAAGCAAAACAATTGTTTATATTATTGTGTAATTCGTACCCTTTTTCCTGATTTAATTTTTATAACAACAAAACTTCTACGTACAGTGCCTTAATCATAGAATCTTACAATCTATTCTGTCAGTTATATCGGTAATCCGTAATTCCCCATTAAATCTTTATTAATAAATATTAACAGTGAAAGGTCTATAACATCCCCGAGAATAATACGTATATTTTGTTTGACTTTTTTTGGGAAATTCCAAAATTCTATACAAGTCGCATGCTTTTTGATCGTATCTCTACATAAAATATTGAATGAGCGAGCGGAAAATGCGATGTTTAAGCAGGCAGTATGCCAAAATGTTGTATAGCACTGGTGGAAAGTTATTTTATTGGGAAACATCCAATTTGTGTAATCATTTATATTTTGTCTATCTTTTATACGCCATTCTCTATATTGAACAAAATAGTCGTATATCAGGAAATAAGATACAACGTTCCTATTACCTTTATTTGATTCGCCCGCGGCTTCGCCCGCTTAACTACAGTATTATTTAATAAACTCAATTGTGTTTGTGTTCCAATATTTATTTGCAGCGCAATTATAGTGAGTTCTAACATGAAAAACAACGGACACTCAAAAGTTCTCACGTTTTAGCAATTGATTTTATTACTCCACTCCTATCGGTCATGGCGTAATGTGACATAGCCTGTAGTATAAATATAATATAATTAACTCAAATTCTTCAATAAATGGACTATCCAACCCAATTTTTTTTTTTATTGGATCCAGTAGTTTCCAAGCTTAGCGCGTTCTACCAAACAAACTTCTATTTTAGATTATAAGTATAAATAATCTGTTACATTGTCAAAAACGTTCTCATCAAGCTACGTTGAATAGAGTCGCGACGAAGAAGCGCGGGTTCAAATCCCACTACGTTCAAATTGATATACGTTTTCTAAAAAGTATTTTTCTTTACTAAGTGTGGAATAACACTTTAAAATTGTCAAAAGTTTGCAATATTTTTTATCTCTAACCATTTTGTGTTCACAAAAAAAAATAGCAAAATATTTCTAAAATACAAAATAGTTATTTAGAAAACGTATAAAAATTTGAACGTAGCGGGACTCGAACTCGCGCCTCTTGGAAACCGACCAGGCGCTCTGGTCGGTTTTCAGGAGGCGCAATAAATAAATATTTTTCTTTCCTAAGTGTGGATTAATACTTTAAAAATGTTTAAAATAATTTCTAAAAAAAAGTCACATTTTTTATATTGAGTAGATTCCTAAATCCACTTCTAATTTTGCTGTCATAATAGCTGTCAAAAACGCGTCAGGGGTATTAGATATCACAATTCTAACAAATTCTACAACGTTTTTTAGTTAACACAACCCTCAACTACTTGGCGGTAGTGAACTTAGTAATTAATTACAGTCGAGAGTACGAAATTACATTTATTGAGGATTGACCATTGAATATTGGTTTCAAGATTAGGGCCCCTGGTGACAGAGGAACAGACAGATAGACAGCGGAGTCTTAATAATATGGTCCCGTCTTCCACTTTCGACGCAGAACCCTAAAAATTGTTGTGATATTTGCAACATATTAACCATGGAATAAATTTTAACTGAGTCACTACAATTAAAGGAAAACAGTTATCACCAACTGTCATCCCAAAATTCTGAGAAACACGTACCAAATGTTTTCCGTTGTTTAGCATTAATGCGCGAAATTGAGCAAAGTGTTCCTTCCGGATGTGTCAAAATATAAATCATTTACAATTTTCTAAATATAAATGAGTCGTAGTTATTCGTACGAAAATATATATTTATTTATATACAAAAATATACGGCTACACAGCGTAGTTATAATTACTTCACAACGAGGGACTCAGTCTTCATTTTTTCAGAGTTCCATCACCTCAAAAGAAAAAAAGGAACCATAATTTTTGAAAAACCTATAAAAAAATTTACTTAGTGGGATTTAAACCCATATCTATTGGAAACCGTCTAAGTATTTTTTAAGTATAGAATAACATGTAACACACTTCCTTATCTGTATGTTCGTCTGTGAGCTTAGCAAACTTAACTTTGTCAGTCACGTTCTACATTCATTCTTCGGTTGCGAGGTTGACTAGTATATTGTCGGTTTATTATTTTACAATGAATGTCAGACACATTAGGCGGAATGTAATTATGAAGAGACTATTCAATAGAGTCAAGAGACATCTGCCTCTCAATAGGAGTAGGCGAAGGCGTCTCTACAAAATACGCCAGATTTTTAGAGACAAACAAAATAAACAATATGAATTATTTATATGAAATGTGAATAATTTATACCATATACCATACGTACCTACCATAATTTAAAATTTATCCACGTTAAACGCGTGTAGACCTTGATCAAGCCAGATAAAAATATTAAAATAAATACAATCTTTAGGGTTCCGTACTTAAATCTAAAACGGGACCCTATTACTAAGACTCCGCTTTTCATCCATCACCATCCGTCACTAGACTGTATGTCATGAACCATTATAGTTAGACATTTTAAATTTTCTCAGAAGATATCTGATACATAACAACAAATAATACTAAACAGAATAAAATAAATATTTAAGGGACGTTTTTATAGATACAGTAGGCAAAGGGAGCCTAAGGATAAAACACTTCACACCCTAAATTCCGCAGAATTCTGGAGGCAATGCGTGTTTAGTGACGAAACTCAATACCCCGTCTTGCGTAACTGAAATGTATTTTGTTTTATTTCAAGATAATTGAAAGAGACGACAAAAAATACATATTTTAAACAATGTTTAACGAATATGCATACATACATATTTTCCTCATTTTCGACGTTAGTTACAAACACAATATAGAAGGGAACTCGAAACAAAATATGTATTATATTTAAACAAATGCACATTGATGTTCACATAAATATTTACGACGCGAAGCGCACGCGCTCTCAGTAATTTTAATAGTGTTATTGTTTTGCTTACTTACCGGACTGACCGGTGGATTTACTTACGTATATTATTTTAACATGAAGATTATCCGTGATCAAGAAATATATTTAAAATAATTGCAGGCTTCGAGAGATATGTATTTTAACTTCAGCAATATGATTTGAACGATCACATTCTTGCCCCTATTAGGCACAGCAGTAGCTTTAATTGAAAAGGATAAAGTATATTTAAAATACACTCGACAATATAACTTGATATAAATATGCCGTCGTGGAACAGCGGCACAGTGGATTCAATTCCCGCTCGAGGAAATAAACTGCGCACTCAGAACGCAATATTTCCAATACTAAATAAAAGATGAGGAATGAAATGTCTTAACACTACGTACTCTTGAGGCCAAGAGTAAGAACTAGTTAAGACATTTAAGACAAACATAGTATCAAAGATTCTGGAAGAAGGACACGTAAAATGCATGAGGACCCCCGGTATGGTATGGAGAGACCGTAGCGTTTAGCGCTCCGTTCTCTCTGGCTGCCCCGCTAGGGATATAGCGTGAAGCTATAGGATAGGCTAGGGATATAGCGTGAAGATATAGATAGGTTAAGTTAAGTTAAATATATTTAATTACGAAAACTTAACGTATACAATTATACATAAAACATTTAGGTATAATAATAATAAAACAACGTTAAAAATGACTGATGTTTACGTTGAAAACGGAAAAGTTAAGAATTTCACATTTTTATTTATATTTTATTGTACAATAAACAATGATGTTGAACAAAAAGCTTCTCGACTTAAAAGTGCTCGTGACGCTTATGAGATAAAAATCTCATTCAGAATACATTAAAATCAACGTCCCTTTGGGGTAAACTTTGATAAAGGGAAAGTTCTCTCTAGTTCTATTTTTAATATAAAAAGTTAAAGTTGTCAAAGTTAATAAATAGGCTTTACAAAAATTGGCAATTTAATTTGTCTGTATAGTACATAACACACACATAAAACTTAAACTCTTCCGTTACTGGGTGACGCACAGACGAAGCTGTTCGACTCAGAAAGTTGAAATTCGGCATGTACGTGGGGGAGTGCAGGTAAGCTCTAAAAGAGGTTCTATCGTAGATATAGGTACTTACGTGTCTGCGCACACAAAATTACGGACAACGCGACTAGTTTTTTTATATTGAACTTATTGACTGATTACCTATTTTTCCCGTATTTTCCCCTTTTTCAATGAAAATACATCATATTACAAACTTATATAGTATGTTAAAATAAAACAAAGACGGTATATATAAATTAAATTTGTTTATAATTTATAAAAAATATTATTTATTAATTATAAACAAATATAGAACATATTTTTAAAGCTTAAATGAAAGACGAGATAAAAATATTAAAATATTCCTTTAAAAATACACAATATTGTGTAAAATTCACGTCGTTGACATCACGCTTTATCTATAGTTACTCAGCTGAAAACGGTAACGTTATAACATAGTGACGTACAGAATATATTATATTAAATTAAATATAAGCTTTGTAACTCCATATTAAATCACACCAGATGTGATTTAATATTAAATTACATATGAAATATATATATAGGCAATATTATAAATAGGAAGCAGAAGGCAGTTTTATTTGAGACGGCGCGTATTGTGAGGAGGTCCTCTATTTGGATCCCTAGCCACCACATAAGGGTCCAAGCCATCAGTGGCTAAGTACTGTTTTTTTATATTTTAAAAATGTAAAATTTATTTCTCTTATGTAATAAAAGTATATAGTTGTTCTGTTACCAGTAACGCAGTAGTGTCCAACAGTTTTGCATTGGAATTTTGAGTTTGATAAACGTTTGCTTTATTATATAAATAATGATTTTTTCTCGATTAGTTAAAATATTTAACTAATTACAAACAAAAAATATAATATACAATATTATCTTTGCTATAGTATTATTTGAAATATAAAAAATATATAATAATAATAAAATGTTCCTACATAGTAATTTTTTAACATATGCCATGATAAATTTTCTTCAGACGTGCAAAACTTTTTAAGATTCCGTACCTCATAAGATAAAAACGGAATTCTTATTGGATCACTTTGTTCTCCGTCTGACAAAACCATTTATCTCGAGGTCACGTGGAGAAATTAAATCGAAATTAGTATCATATATTTAGAACTGTGGTCCCTTGAAGCACAGAAAAAATCAAGCTTCTAAGGCAACGCAATCAAAAGATGCGAACATTTATGCATCGATTTTTTTATATAAAAATTGCCGCGTAATCACATCACATCTATAAAAATGATATCACATCTATGAAACACACATCACATCTATGAAATTGGGCACGAAGTAAGAACTAACAATACAAATAAAGAAAAAAAATGTAAACGTTGAAATTTTTAAGTATTTCATAGAAAAATATTACAAAGTTATAAATGTAGTTCATGTGACACAAAATGAGTGGTATACGCTCGGCAACATAAATTTGTCAACTTCTAAAAGTCCATTTCTTCACTCTGGTGTCTAAGCAAAGCGCGGCGTTGAGTTCTGCCACTTAACACGCAATGCCTCCACTCCAGAATTCGGCAGGAAGTTGGGAAGGGAGTATCTTAACACTATGTTCCCTCTGGCTACGCTAAGCTGATTTGATTTTTATTTATATTTTAATTTCATTTAGCAAGACTGCAAGTTTACAATAAGACAAGAGAACATATAGTATATTATATTACACTCTGGTGTGAGTACAGATAAAACCCAAACATTTATTAGGGTCAAGCCAGATAATTTAGTTAGCAGCGTATCCATGACTCCCAGTGACTCAGTTGACCCTGTCTGACTTAACTCGCACATTGTATGTTGCTGTTTCTGTTCGACGCTGTTCAAAGAAAGTAAGCTTATAATGATTTTTTTTTAGCTTCAGGCTGTATCTCGAATTTAGCAGGTTAAGAGGCAGAGGGAGGGAGGGAAATAAAAAAATCAAAAAATTTACCCTCCCTAATGGGAATCGAACCTACAATCGTCGCATTTACGTGCGGCTATAATGCGCATGATGCGCAAAAAAATCGTAGAGTAACCTATACCATACCATAGAAAATATAACATATATGTTTTCTTTTACGTTGAAGTGGGATATTATACTAAAGCATAGGGGTATACGTATCGATGAAGTCATCTTGTGCAGTGTGCAGTGTGAATGAAAAGACACTTAACACGACGTATATCAGAATTGGATGGAAAGCGGAGAACGGAGTGTATTGACACCAGTCTCCCGCACTGCGTACTCTGCTATACGCTTAATAAAACGTGAAGTATAATAATAATTCTTTCAGAAGTATTTACCAACTGTTTCAAATTAGAATACATAAATATATATACTTACAAATGACCATCAAAACTACTCGCTCTAATTAATTTTCTACTAACACCCTCAACCAATTAATCCAATAAGGAAATGGTCTAAATTATTATATTATAATATTACTTAAACTACACAAACCGAATGTAAACCTCTCACGAAATACACGAAATGGGCATTAAGTCAAGGTCGACGTTTCAGTTTCAAATTTCAATAGAAAACGTGCAATCGTCGAATCACTTTCGTGTAATCTATTGTTGCTATTGCTAAAGGCCACATTTGAAATAAAAAGCGTTGCTCTTCCAGCACATTCAATACTTCTGTTTTTTACCTATTATAATTAGTTTTTTTTTTTATGCATTAAACGCTGATGTTCCGCAGTACGAAATGACCTTCTTGTATCTACTTATCAAGAATGGTCGAAGAGAACTAAGTTACGAGTACATTAATTATCTTTTTAACCTAGTTTTTACTTTTTATTAGAAACATATGGATTGACATCACTAGTGCACTTTGTCACGTATATCTAGATATAAGAAAAAAAATTGTCAATCAAAATCTGAAGCAGTTTCTAAGCCTCTTTGTAAACTGAGCTGAAAGAACCATAGTATATGTTCTAGCTTAAACACATATACTACTAACAAATAAAATATTTACTACCAAAATCAATTATATTAAAGAAAATAAAAACTAAAATTTATATGAACATTATATCATACTCTTGACAACACAATACATACACAGCCGGGGACGCATTGCTCTCTTCGATGCGGAAGATTTCGTAACATTGTAAGATGAGTCAAGGTCACAGCGGGTTTCATCGCACAGTATAAATTCACCAGCTCGACGTAATTTGGGGTAATGAGCGCCTCACTGAAATAGCTAGAGTAAACTTCTAACGTTTCGCTATTACAAACAAATATTACGTGTTAAATTTGCGTGTGTGGAGTTATAATTAATTTTGGGGGAAAAAAATTATATACATATGTATGTTCTAACAAAAAATATATAATATTGAAGGACGTCATAGTATTCATATTGGGCGCACAAAATAAAATACAAAATAAATATTTTCTCAGTAATTTCAAATGTATGTATTTTTTAAAAAAAATCAAATAAATAAGCTTTACACTGTATCCCGCATGCTGCAGGATAGGCAGAGGGAACCTAGTGTTAAGACACTCCATTCTCCACTTTCTGCCGAATTCTGGAGGCATTGCGTGTTGAGTAGCAGAACTCAAAGCCGCGCTTGTCCTCGACACCAGAGCGAAGAAACGGAAATGTAAATTTAAGTAAATATTTCATATCCTCAAATGGGGATCGAACCCACAACCAGTCCGCTTTACAGTCACACTTTGTGCCCCTGCGCCACTACTGACCTCATTCTTTTTTAATGCTATCTAAAGTATCTAATATTTTAACGTTTAAGTTAAAAAATATATATTCATTTATTAATAACGAGTACACAATAAGAAGTTGGGTTTTGGTTCCGATTTAATCAACAATTGGTTTTTAATTTTGATCTAATCAAACTTAAAAACCAAACAAATACCATGTACTTAAGATTTAAAACAAATATTTTTTTCAGAGTTTTTTATAAATAACTGTAAAGCTAATAATTAAGTATAAGTAGAGTAGTGGTGAAACAAAGAGGGATGCGTCACTCATACAAAGAATATTTTACGTTCACAAAAACTCACCATGGGAATTAGGATAATGAAAATAATGTGTAATTAAAATAATATAACTTTAAAACAAAAGCCAATTGTTTCATATAAAATTATACACAATACATCCTCTTAAACATTTTAAGGAAATTATTTTCATAAAAGAAATAAAAAATATTAAATTTAAAAGATTTTATATTACGTACAAACGTCAAGAACTTAACTATATACTTATACTAACTTTTATCTGCAGCTTCTTTCAGCTTCTGTCAAACAGAAATAGCTATGACTTTTATATGACACATGACATCCAAGTGCTCGTGACGTAATATAGCCTAATAGCCTACCTTGGTAAATGATCCAGCAAAAAAAGAATCAATAGTTGAGGCCAGTCGTGGCGCAGTGGCATAAAGTGTGACTGTAAAACTGACTGGTTGTGGGTTCGATCCCCACTCGAGGAGATCAAATATTTATTTTAATTTATATTTCCATTTCTTCGCTCTGGTGTCGAGGCAAATCGCGGCGTTGAGTTCTGGCACTCAATACGCAATGCCTCCAGAATTCGGTAGAAAGTGGGGAACGGAGTGTCTTAACATTAGGTTCCCTATGCCTACCCTGCTGAGTGCGGGATACAGCGTGAAGCTGATTTATTTGATTTTTATGAAACAATAGTTTCTGAGATTAGCCCTTTCAACCAAACGAATTCTTTAGCTCCATAACATTAATTACAGCTCTAATCACTATAGTATACAGTACTACTATATATATGTTCAACCGTACTATATATGAAAGCTAACGACATTAACCGTTTCCGTCCTAAATGCTCCGTTTCATTGTTATAATCCCATAGTAAGTTTAAAGTTACTAATAATGAATACCGTTCCGTTGTTTGGTCTCCTTCAATTAGAAAGTGGGCTCGAGTCCTCTAATTACTAGACTAGTTAAGAGGTTAACTATTGTGCTTAGTTAGAGCTACGAAATTCGATTCCTATCGCCTAAGACAGATTTGTGTTAAGGAAAACATTCTTTTTTTATATTACATGCGTCCAAATTTAATAAAAATAAAAACTTTTAAAAGATTTGTTATTAAATAAACTAGATTGTTGTATCTTACATTTAATCCCGGACAAATTAATTTGGATTTGTTTATTTTTTTTATATATTTAGTATCTATGTATACATGACATATATAGGTATGTCTATTTATCTTTCATATCTACTCTCATAAATTATATTAGAATAAGAAATTTAATTTAAAGACTATTTCTAAAATACTCTCACACATTATAATTTCATAATAAATGTTATAAGAAAAGCTGTGCAAAAAAAATTAGAAAGCTATATTAACATAACTAAGTATTCGTAAAAAAATAAATTGTAAGAGATTAATAAAAAAATACATAGATATTAAAATATTTTAACATTATAACATTTTTATATATTTTAGAGACACGTTACGGTTTGGAATATAATATAAACTACTTTATTGATTCTAAATTTTTACCCGACTGCAGCGAAACACAAAAGGATGGTAATGTGTTTAGCGTGTATATATATGTACATATGTATTTAGGTCCGCTCCTTTCTTCTCTTGTAAATGTTAACCACTGAACTCAATTGGATACGGATTACGCGAATGTTACTGGATATATTAATTTAGTTTTAGATTTTTGTTTTGTTTATAGATTATACTTACAATATATTACTAATAATATTAAAGTTTATATTACATTTTAGCCTTGAAAAGATATTGCTTTGTACATAATAACTATATAGATAATACAATAGTAGAACGAATAATTAAAGTAAAAACTCGCAATTTTTTTTTTTGTATAAACAGACACCACTTAAGAATAAATATTATAATAAACAACGAATATCCGCTATGTAGATTCATTTAAAACAAAAAAAATATATATTTACTATTCAAATTCAGTAATCAGCACTAAAATTAACATTATATGTAAATTACATTTTAAATATAATTAACTTTTAACTGTGAATTGTGAGTAAGGCGTTCTAGATTTTGCAAATTTCACATTGAACGAAACATTGCTTTAGCGTGTTAAAACAATGGAATTTCTAAATTTAGAAGTTAGTGTTTGGATTTTCCGCCTTGTAAACACGTCTTAGTACATACCTACATACATACATACATACACACATGCATACATAGATACATACAAACATACATACTTACATACTATTAATACACAGCATACGACTACAATTCAAGTTATCAGAAGATGACGCATAGCCCTAATATTCACGGTACGGTCAAACGATAAGCGGTGATAACAATAAAGCAAAACACGGAGGTCGTATCAACCACAGATACTTAACAATATCACCGAGAAACTAAATTTATCAATTATTTTCTTTAAGATTTTTAAGCTTGACTTCTCCTATATTAGTATATTGTCGATCTGTATTTACCCGACTACATTTCTATAAAAACGCACGTAGGCACATATATAAATTAGATTGGAGTCCCACCATTTAATCTGTTTTTGGAGAATGTAGAGAAAATACATACACTCCATCTCTCTGCTCTACAAAATACGACACATAAAAATATATACATTTAAAGAAATAAAATAAATGTTACCCTAGTTCTTCGAACATCGTTCGGCATTATGCAAATCACAGATGTTCCCAATAATAAAAGGAAACAACAAGAAACAATCTAAAACACAACACTAACACTGAACACGTATCACAAAACCAACTCGTTTCTACGTACAAGATCGACCAATCACATACAAAATCAAATTAAATTATAATTTTAAAAAAGATATATGATATTGCGCACACGTCCGCGCGCTGCGCATGCGCGTCGTTTAATGTCAATGGCTCCAATGTACCACTTCAATGTATCCCAGAGCCCAGTGTTTCCTTGATAAGGCATAAAGAACTGTTAATTGTTGTTCCGTGTCCGTATTTTATATTTCCTTAGTTCTGAAGATGTTGTTGGTCGAACGAACAACAAGGTTCCGTACTTAAGCCCTTTTACGTTGAGTTTAGTTTAACTTGTCAAATTTAATTAGAAATAATCTAATCTAATAAACAAATAAATGATAGAATTAAATTGATTATATATTCAAGGTAATATATTTACGATGTGGTTTTATAAAATATTTGTGGGGTTTTTTTTAATAGAAGTTTTCAGTATATAGTGTCTTATCACTTGTGCTTAAAAATATTTTTTAAAGTTTTACTTAAAAAAAAACAAGATAATTGGGTTAGTCATACATAATACAATATTAAAAAAGGCAATTGGCATTACTCATATAACGGAGTGACCAAGATTTGAGATGACCCGGTGTCAAAGGCTGGTGGCGTCACTTAATTTAGCCACGAACAATGGAGTTTGACCCACATCGCTGCAGTGACACGGATAAGTGGATATAATGATAGGATCTTTAAAACTTTGTCTTTCATTGTAAACTTAAAAAAAAACATACAATGAATGACGGTAGCGTCAAAGACGAAACGTTTTTGAACTCTTTATGAAAGTATCTCACTTAGTAACTCTAGTTCAAAATTATCTTAATAATATTTATGGGATTTAAGACTTCAAACGCGTCAGTTATGGGTTTCTATTAGGGAAAATTAAATATTTAGTATTTGCATTTCTTCATTCTGGTGACAAGACAAACGATATGCCTCCCAAATTCTGAAATTGTTAATGAAGGTAGTGTCTTGACACTAGGTTACCTCTGCCTTCTCTGCTATGGGCGGGATTTTTTTTTTTTTTTTATTGTAGATAGGCAAGCATTTGTCCGCTATCTCACCTGGTGGTAAGTGACGATGCGAACGATGATGGAGCATGCTTACCTAGATAATGCCTATTTACTCTTGCCTTGAAAAGGGCCAAGTTATATTTGTCGGGGAACAGTTCAGCAGGCAGGGAGTTCCACTCTTTAGCAGTTCGCATTATGAAAGTGGAGGCGAAGCGTTGCGTGCGAAAAGGTGGTATATC
>JAATLQ010000304.1:514-23121 GCA_013421005.1 Heliconius erato x Heliconius himera
AAGTCGGTTAATCTATTTAGTCTCTACTTAAAGGACCTTCTGTCTTAAGTTATTACAGTAGTTATTATCATGCCAATATTAAAAATATTTTACGTTTTAAACAAATAGATCGACTTGGACATCGCATGAAAACACAATCTATCGAAAGACATAATAGACATCATATTCGGAAGGACTCTGGTGAGGAATTCGGTTGCTGGCCCGTCGTGCTGTGTAGTGTGATACATACTAATAATCAAATCATGCGAATCATCAATTTTTTATGTATGATCGTGTCAGATAATCGTAGATTATTAAATTACCTGAAATTGAAAGAAGTAACCAAATGAAATTATCACAAAATCCCCTGCAATAATTAAAATTTTTAAAAAAATACACGCAACGCAGTTGCGACGCCGCCCGCTTAAAAATATTCTTAGAAAAATATTGTTATTCAGTATTAGATTACCTTAAGAACTTAACTATTAAAATTAATATTCAAAAGGTTTTTTTTTGCTTTTGACAAGGTCTTATATTAATAATTTTTTTCGGCTTCACGCTGTATCCCGCACATAGCGGGTTAGGCAGAGGGAATCTAGTGTTTCCCACTTTCCCCCGAGTTTTGGAGGCATTGCGTGTTGAGTGGCAGAACTCAACGCCGTGCTTTGCCTCGAAATCAGAGCGAAGAAATGAAAATATAAATGTAAATAAATATTTCATTTCCTCGAGTGGGGATCGAACCCACAACCAGTCAATTTTACAATCACACTTTGTGCCTCTGTAACACGACTAGCCATATATGTTATTTCTATAATGTATGCCAACATACACGTACCTAACAATCACTATGGACAGAAGAAACATTGGTTTAAATGCGACCTGTAGATAATTCTAACTCGAGATAAGGCAAAGTCTTAGCTTCGTTAAAATACTCTTTGTCCAGGTTTGTAGTTAGAACAATGGACTAATCTAGGTCAACTTATGAATAAAAATTATTCCTTTAATATAATTATATTATTGAAAAAAGCCAACTTCAAACAGTAAATTTAAAAATAAGAACTATTTTAATATTATATTCTATTATAGAAAAAATTACTTAACACAAGGTAATACGTACGTAATTTGATTTAGTCAAAATAAAATCATTAAAAAAGTATTTTGTAATTTTGAAGTCGCTATCGAGTAAAACGAACAGGTTAGTAATTTGATATTGTAATAAGGTTATTGTCGCATCAGCTTAACGCCGAATTCCCCACACGGGAAGCACCAACTTTCAAATAAAAAGAGAGTCTTCAAGATCAATTCACCCAGTCGAAAGTTCTGAGCTAACAAACAAAAAAATCAGTCAAATTGATAACCTCCTCCTTTTATTGAAATCGGTTAAAAAGAAAAACAAAAATATATCAACGTTTTGGCTTATAAAGAAAATATTATAAAACGATGAACAAATCTAACAAAAGTAAGCTTCAGTTTACTTTTTTTTTTTTTAAACATACTCTACTATGAGAAAGAAGCGGCACTTTGTTAATGTTCGAAATCTTAAAACGTAAAATGTGGTTATTATGAACGAGTCGCTTCTTTTGTCAGATGTCATTAGCTGATGAACGTTGACGTTTTCCACGGTTTATACGTATTTTCCTTTGAGGAAAAATTGTTTTTTTTTTTTTTCCAACTAGCTGAAGATGTTGTTAATGTTATATAGACTTAGTAAGCTTGCGGCCTAGTTTAATCTGTTATGCGTTTCTATCTTGTATATGTATAATATATGTAGTAAGAACATCTAAAGAATTCAAATTTCTTCGAGTTTAGCTATGCAGAATATTACAGAACATATTTATGTTATTGTATTATTTAATTTATAAATAAAATAAGATATACAAAATAGGAAAATATTTTTTTTTTACTTCTCTCTTTATCCACACAAAACGCCTCGCTACTCTCTCTCTCTCATCGACCTCTTCATAGAGGACCGGTTCGGAGGTTCTTGTGCTTTTTTTAAAAAATCAATTTAATACTGATTTGTCCTCCTGAGTTGTCTGGAGCCTTTGAACGGAAGAAACGGGGGAAGTGGTTGTAAGCACGCGCTTTTTTACCACACAGAGGCATGCACGCATGGGAATGACATATGGAAAATGGAGATTTAGCATGCAAAATGAAGATTATTTTTAAGATTATCATGAAAGCGGAGATTATTCTTAGAGTCATCTACGAAAATTTTGACGAAGTAGAAGAAACTGACGAAGTGGTCTTATTACATGAAGATACGAAGATAAGTGTGTTGACGATTAAGGAAAATTTCTGTCCCGTGATCTTTGAGGACACTTTGTAAATGAGAGTAGATGAAAAACAATTGAAAATGACAGAAACCAGAAGTATCCTAAGAATTTAAAGTTTTTTTTGTCACACTTGTGAGGAAAATACGATATATTTTTAAATATATAATTTATCAAACTTAGAGATCTTAGAGAGACCAGATTAAGGGCAACATATTATACTAAACGGAAATAAAAACTTTTGATTTCATTTTTTTATAAAAAAGAAATTACTATGGTCCCCCTATGGTCTTGTATAGACTATTTAAGTCATATTTTCAATCAAAAATTACCTGTAAGAGCAACTTGTTCACAATTTCTTACAATTCAATAATAATTATACTAACAACCAATATGTTTTTTTACACCGATTTTAGTGGGTTTTATAATTCATTTTAATTCTTAATGCTTAAGTTTACCTAACGTATAAGTTTTGAGTCAAATTTTGTAAGATTAATGAAATATTTAATATCTTAATTTGCCTCGCTCTGGTAGCGGGGCAAAGTGCGGCGTTGATTTCCGCCACTAAAGAAGCCATACCTCCAGAATTCGACGAAAAATGGAGAACGGAAGTGTTTTAATCAGAATGGAGTCTTATTGCAAACTCTAAGTTCTCAGGTTACCTCTGACTGACATGCTAAGTATTTTTTTAAATAAAAAAATTCTATGTTATTTATGTAAATAATTGGAATTTTTATAATTATTAACAGTTGTACGTTATTTCAAATATATCCTTTTTACCCTAAGAATCATATTACAAACCTACAATAATAAAAGTGGAGCGTTATTTTTTACTATATTTGCAATGTCCTGCTTAGAATGGTCAATCAAAAGTTCTTAGCGCAATGTAACAATATCATAAGTTATATTAGGATTACTACATTAAGGATTATTTTTATCAAACAACAAAACACATAAAAATGTATTTTTTGCATTGCCTGTAGAATATAAGAAAAAAAGACAGGTGCTCGTTTTTTCGCTTGAGCTTAGTATTAACTCTCCGTTTCAAGAAAAATATCGAATTTCATGTAAATAATAAAAAAAATACGATTATTTAGTAAAAACGCAAATATATGCACAAAACAAGTGCTTAATTTAATTTGAAAACCACACTACTGAAATCAAGTACTCAAAACTAGATTACATTTCCAATCATAAACGTCATCTATTCACCACAATCGACGGAATGTTACTAATTCAACTGCTCAATTTGCGTTCCGCTGGTTAAGTACAGTAGTTATTTCATATAATAAACATGATAAACATTTTGAGGCCAGTCGTGGCGCAGTGGCACAGAGTGTAACTGTAAAACTAATTGGTTGTGGGTTCAATCCCCACTCGAGGAGATGAAATATTTACTTAAATCTATATTTCCATTTCTTCGCTCTGGTGTCGAGGCAAAGCGCAGCGTTGAGTTCTGCCACTCAACACGCAGTGCCTCCAGATTTCTGATGAACAAATAATATTTTAAGTATATTTTTCGTTTTGAAACAAGAAAAACACACTTTTTCATAGAAATGTTGATTATAGGTGTCACTGTATTTGTCTTCGCTAAAAATGATAAATAATGTACAGATTTATACTAAAAAAACTTTTATCTGCGTTAGAAAAAGGACGGGAAAAAAATACAGGAATGAATAAGTAGGTTAATATAACATTTTTTTAGCTTCACACTGTGTCCCGCACAGCAGGATAGGCAGAAGAAACGTGGGAACCTAGTGTTAATATTGGTTCCCATTAAAACATCCGTTCCCCACGTTCCGCCAAATTTTGGAGGCATTGCGTTTTGAGTGGCGGATATCAACGTCACGCTTTGCCTCGTTACTCACGTCACGTTAGTGTCACAAAATTTAAAATATTTTATTTCCTCGAATAGGAACCCACAACCTGTCGCGCTTGCCGTTCTACACTTGAGCCCCTGCGCAATGCCACGTAAAATAATTGTTAACGATAATCTTATGAAGCTCTCGAAAACTCTCATATTTAAGAATCATATACACTACGAAATTGACATAAGTTAGTTAGTTAGTGAGTTAGTTAGGCACATTTATAAAGTTTATAATATGTATAGTGAAAGGAAGAGATTGAATCAAATTCAAAGTCAAGTCAAAAAAAAGAAGTGTTTAACTTCTTATTTTAAGTAAAATTATACTTAAAATAAGAAGTAAGACATTTCTTTTTTTTAAACGTTAAATAATTTACCACCAGTTCACTAAAGTTACTGCCTTAGACTTAAACTCAGCCGGACTTTTTTATAGTAATTGTGTTCATCCATTATGCTCCATTTTACGGTCGACATCTTTGATATGAGCGGAAATTTGAAAACGGAGTGATTTGACTCTCTGCCCAGTGCAGCGAGGGACATTTAAAAAAAATGATAAAAGAAATAGAATCATCTTTGATCAGATCAGAATTGTGCCCATAACACTAAAAAAAATTGTAAAATTTCACGAAAGACAAAATACCTATAGAAGAATATAATAAATCTTACCTCTAGCATTAATAAAAATAGCGTGCAGTGAAATTATGACGCACACCAGCGCGATCGCGGCGTCCTATGTCGCATTTATTTCTCTTGACGTTCTAGTAAATCTGTGTACGGAATTATATAACAACTTGAGCTTTTAACTTTGCCAATACAGAGACAAAGTGAATTTAAAATTTAAAATAAAACAGATGGACATACAGTGTTTAGTGGCGTGAAATATTTTATTTTTTTAGCTCTGGTGACGAGGCAAAACGCGGCGCTAAGTTTTGCCACTCCACACGCGATGCCTGTAAAGTTCGGTGGAAAACGGAAACGGAGTGTTTTAACACTAGCTATCCCCCTACTTATCCTACTGTGTGCGGGATACATTGTGAAGCTAAAAAAGGAAAATGACGTCTGAAATAAGCAGGTTTATAAAGCGTAAACCAAATGAAAGAATATAAATTAATATCTATTTCATTTGAATGTCAAATACAGAAAACATTGCAAAATTGCCTCGTGAAACTTAATTTTAGTACGCGGGAGTGTTACGGAAAATTAAAAAAATGTACATAATAGGTACACATGATGGCGTTCAAAATTTAATAGTTACCCTACAACTTTTAATACTAGGATCCGAAACACGCTGTACAAGGCGGGTGGAGCTAAGCGAAGCTAAGTTGCGCCAAAATTTTGCGAAATTTTTGCCAAAATCTTGTGATTTTTTTTGTTTTTCCCCACGCGCTATATTATGTTAGTAAAAGTTTATTTTAACTAAATCATATTATGTTTATTTTAATTTTGTTTTATTTTAACTAAATCCTATTATTTCATATTCTATACAGCCCGAGCTTTGGATGAGAGTTAAACAGAGCATGTTTTATTAAACCTTGACAGAGTACAGATTTACAAAGTAGTAGTAGTAGTAGTTATTTATTTTTGGTATGTTATTTGTTATTTTTTTTGTGTTTTACTTAATATAAATATTTTATAAGTTGCTTTAAAGCAAAGCAATAAACTAATAGACCGAGAACCCAATACAAAGGGCCCCGGGATCTTGGGCTATAATTTAAACAAAAGTTGTTCAAATATATTTTAATTAGATGCATTATATATGCCGTCAGTGAAACATGAATATTTAAGAAGAAGAATGAAAGAAAAGTGAAAGCTCTGGAGCCGCGATTAATGTAGCTGTAAAAGAAAAATACACAAATGAGTAATGGAATATAGTAAAATTACATATGTATAATACAAAGGTGAATGGTGATAAAATAGATTTTATAGATCAGCGTTGCCAAATTTTGGGGGGAAAAGCGGCATTTTATCTCTGGAATTGTTAGTAACTTATTAAAAAAATAATAATAATTAAAAAAGAATTCTCAAAGTGCGTGAAATAATTCATGAATATTTAGACGGAGATACTAAATTCACGGAGATTTCAATTTTTGGTTATAAATCTGGACATCGCGCTTAAATCGGGATATATGGCAACGCTGATGGAGATCATAGTTGATCACCTAGAACACAGTAAATATGATGCTGAGCACCGCTCGGGACAAAGCGTGCAGATTGTGCGGTGACGTAATATTCATGTTTTTTTTCAGCTTCATGCTGTATCCCGCACACAGCAGGGTAGGCAGAGGGAACCTAGTGTAAAGACACTCTGTTTCCCACATTCCGCCAATTTCTGGAGGCATTTACGTGTTGAGTGGCGGAACTCAACGCCACGCTTTCTCCTCAACACCAGAGCGAAAAAATAAAAATATAAATGTAAATAAATATTTCATCTCCTCGAGTGGGGATCGAACCTACAACCAAACGATTTACAGGCACACTTTGTGCCCATGCGCCTCGACTGACCTCAATATTCATGTTAATGATAATTATTTGTTTTTAAAAAATAATAAATTAAAAATAATGACAATCATCACTCGTATGACTTAAAATATTCATCATGGAAAATAAACTGCAGCAATCTTCATTTCTTTTTATAATTTTTTCACGTGATGAAAATGCAACAATAAATATAAAGTATAGAAATACTATAAATTTTATTGTTTTTGTTATTTATAACTATGGTTCCTTATCCAGGAAAAAATCTAACGTAATTCGGCGGAAAATGGGGAACGAAGTGTCTTAACACTAAGTTCCCTCTGCTTACCCTGCTGTGTACGAAATCAGCGAGAAGCTCTAAAAAAATCTTGAAAATAATGCATAGCTCCACAAATCTTTAAAATAAGCTGTAATTGGAGAACGGAGTATCTTAATTAAATTCTCTTTTCCTGCTGTACAAAAAAAGAAAATGTAAATTTGAAAATTTACTTCAACAAAATTATGACATACCCTTACCTACCTATATGTGATTAATTATATATGAAATTAATCCTATAAGGGACCAGTGAAACGATAAATTACTTAATCAAAGCTGATCTTATCTATAATGTATTAAATGAAACCTATCGATGGAGATGAGGCCAGTCTGGGCGCTGGGGCACGAAATGTGAGTGTAAAATCGGCGGATTGTGGGTTCGATAGAAGAAATGAAACATTTGAATATTTGCTTCCAGAACTGGACGGAAAGTGGGGAACAGAGTGTCGTAACTTCTTAACACTAAGTTCCCTCTGCCTACCCTGCTGTGTGCGGGATACAGCGTGAAGCTGATTTAATTTAATGTTATGAAGATAACTCAATAAACGTATTTATTTTTAGACAGATAGTATCAGATCGAATAAGTTGTCGTGTTAAATCTACATTGTACTAAAATGTTATTTTCATTGCACAAAATAAAAAAAATAAAAATGGTTTAAAATGGTCGATTGATTTTGTCTTCGCTGAAATTGTTTCGGTAAAAAAATTGTAAAATAAAATAAAATGTATAAATATTTATGAAAAGTCATTTCCATTTGCTGGATGAACGTGAATGTTAAAGCTTGTAATCCAAATATGAAAGTAACAAAAAGGTTAATAACATTTCTTTATATGAATTGAATAATATATTATTGATTTTTTTTACGTCTGATATATAAATCGCGGTCTAAAGATTCGCAACTCAACACACCATGTCTTTGATATTGGACGGAAGATGAGGTACTGAGTGTCTTAACAATTCTTCCTTTTACACTTACGTTAAAAACGTGAAGCTAAAAAAATACATTAAAAAAAAAGGAAAAATGTTAATACGAACTAAGACACGTAACTATGTAACTATGTGGATACAATGTGTTCAAAACTCAATAAGAAGTGAGCAACCAACATCTAAAGAATGATGACCCCAAAAGACGAGATTGATTTGAAAGCGGGCTCTATAAATTTACACATGCAACACAACATTTTTTAGTTTAATTAATACGCAGTGTTCTCATGAAAGCAGTTTGGCAATAACTTATTTCAAAATATTACTAAATATTTATATATATATATATATATATATATATATACATATATATATATATATATACCTGTACACATATAAACACATACATATATAAACCTGTCTCTGTAGCGACTTACTTGATGTGAGAGCAGAAATGTGGAATTTCCAGGCGGAATGGAGGTCAGCATTGAATTAACGTAAACCGAGTAATTTGTATGCAAACTTGTTAGAAATTCTTGGTTCTATCTTGAAATTGGTATACCATCATACTGCTAAGATATTATCTCCTAGAGACATTATATTAATAGACTTTAATTTCCGAACTAGTGTTAACTATTATCTTCAAATAGCAGAACAATGTGGATACTTAATATTTGCTATCCGCCTAATGACAAAGTGGTTAGTCCCAAATTCTGATATAAACGATTTTGTTAATTCCTTATATTACAAGGTATAAATAACTCTTGCATGACTATCTACTTGTGTGATGAATGAAAAATCAAACCGGTCAAGTGCCAGTCGATTTCACCCACCGAGGGTTCCGTACCAATTTCAGACGGGAAAGGCCAGACTTACAAACTTATAAAGCTGGAATCTCTGGATATCCGGACGGATCTTCACGGATGGCAGCAAGATTAACGAGAACGAGGTAGATGCTGTTTTCACATTACACCCCTCATGCACAGTGTTTCAAGCAGATTTTTAGCAGGCAACCCAGGAGGCTACTACTATCTGTTATCTTAAGTGATTCAAGACCCTCACTCGAATTGTTAAGTAACCCTAGACATAGTAACTAAAAGTATGTCCACCGCATATGGAAGCAGGGAAGAGAGATAAAATTTACACGGCTTCGTACACATATAAGAATGGCTGTAAATAAAAGAGCACATGAACTTGTCAAATTCACCGCACTACCAACAAATCGTCAAGATTATGATAAATATCTCAGGCCTACGTCAAGACAAAAATCCGAATGAATCCGACCAGAGATAGCAGAATAGGTACTCAACCTCAAGCATAGCAACCACTAAGAATTTTTTATCTGATGTCATGATCCAGTTCAAAATCACCAGAACCATCAAGTGAAGCCCCATACAGGTGCAAATCTTGACTGGGCATGGATGGATTTTGCCAGCTTGATCTTGATTTTGCTGCAGGATTGTCCACGATTTTCTTCAACCCGTATGAACCTAGAAACTTTAATGAACACCAAGCTAAAAAGACCAGGCTTAGCTTCTCCGATAGCAGACAACAAAAGGCTCCCAAGTTCTCTAGAGTTCTCAGTGGAAATCTTTCAGATAACCATGGCTAGAAATGGTAGTAGGATAGAAGCGAAAAGTGATAAGCGCCCTTTCGCACTTAACTAAAATCCAACACCAGCACAATCAACAGCTCAAATTGGGTTTCAAGTTCTGTGTCATAAGACCGAAGAATCTATATACCACCAGGTCTAGCTATCCTCACCAAGGGCTGCACCAGCAAAACCACGAAGGGAGCGCAGAACATTCAAAATATAAATATTTACTTCACATTTTAAAAACAACTTAATAAAAATTTTTTTATAAAGCTTAAGTTTTGGAGGTATGCACTCACTTTGAAATAATTTACATTTACAAATTGGTAATAGTGTTTATCGGTGATATAAATTTCCATTATTTTCTTTACTGCAATTTCTCACTTCTTGCCAAATTTGACAATTATAAGTCTACGAAAAATACCCTATAGGTTTAGATTACGTAGCGAATAAAGTTGACAAACTTAAGTTTGCAGGCAATAAACTTATATTTGCTGTTTTTACAATCAAAATAAGTACCTACATACCATTTTGTAAGCTCCAAATATAAAGTTGTAACGATTTTGGCAAGCTCTGACTTCGTGCCAAATTCTATCACAACTGTGGGTCTACGAGAAGTACCGTATAAGCTTTTTTATCACGCGGAGGATTTTATACAAAATGCAACGAAAACGATGCATAAATATCGTATCTTTCGATTGCGTTGATTTAGAAGCTTGATATTTTCTATGAACAGTGTCCTGTTTGAAGTTTTTACATTATTTAGTATTTGATATTATATAATAATGTTTTATTTACATGTACTTTGATAATTTCTTGATTTTCTTTTATTTAAAATAGATCATACGAATTGATATATAAAAATTTTTATAATTATATTAATATTTTTCTACATGTTGACAAATTAGATTTAAGGTGAATATAATAAAACTTATATAAAAAATACATTAAAACGGGATACTTTCCGTTAGCGTGTTCTTTTTCTTGCCGTTTCACCGATCCTCACGAAAGGCACGGACAAAGCGTCCGTAGTAGAGGATGAATTCTAATTTTCATCTCTGGATAAAGGCATCGGCGGAATAGCATCCAATATGCATGTAAATTGAGTTAGTATGCGAGACTTTGGAATGTGTTGTAATAGGAGCTGCGTTACGAATTTCTAACTCTTACCTAATAAATACCGGACAAATAACAAATACAAAATAAAGTTCAAAATATATATTTTCTTTGAAGGATAGCCCAAATAAATAGTATTTCATTCATAGTGAGACTGCTTTGTCTATGAGCCTAATGTTTAGCCTTTTTCTGCTTCATGCCGTATCCAGCAAGCAGCAGCAGCATTTATAGCAAGGTAAGCGAAGGGAACCTAGTGTTAAAACACTCTATTCCCCACTTTCCGCCAAATTCTGTTTGTTTTGAGGCATTGTATGTTGAGTGGCAGGACTCTACACTGCGCTATACCTTGGTACAAGAGCGAAAATATTTATAATTAATAATTCATTCTCCCGAGTGAAAATCAAACCCACAACCGTCGCGTTTACAGTCACACGTTTGTGTCCCTGCGTCATGACGGTCTCGCCGCGCGGCCCGTCTGACTTTTTGTTTCTTTGATGGTATTTTGACTGTTAGTGCGATGGCTTCAGGTTTGATTTAAAATGAGAGGAGTACTTTTTTGTCATTTTCCAGCTCTGATAGATAAAGCGTGGCGTTCCTTTCGACTACGAGATAAAGCAATAACTTGACGCTGGGTTTACTATGTAACGTAGTGATAAGGTATTCTGTTTTTCACATTTCTATCTCTCTTCTTTATTATAAAGATGTTGTTTAAAAGTCTGACAGTTCAATAAATATTTCATTTCTTCGAGTGGGGAAATGAACCCACGATCAATCACCCTTACAAACACACTTTGCACCCCTGCGCCACGACTGACCTTATTTGATTTTATAATTATAATTATGTAATAATATTAAAAAATATAATAGCATAATAATCTATAATAAAATGAATTCTGCTTACTGCGGATGAGATAAATTGACGCCGCCATTACCAAGATGATTGTCAACAAGTAAAACTGGCAAAGCACTAAATTAGAATTCGTTATTTGAGGCCAGTACTTCTTCAAATTATTTTTTATTCTTGACTTTTACATAGTTTTTGTATTAAAATATTAGTATAATAATCAATTTTAAGCGATATTTTAAATTATAATATGAAAATAATATATTTATATTATTTCCATTATATTATGTACCTATGTGTGTGTGGCCAGTAAATCAATACTGTTACAATTAAAAATAAACAAAATATAACTATGGAATTTGGAATCTATAATTTTTATACGATTGTTCATTGTGTTTTCTTATTTTCGAGCCAATATATTGTAAAATATTTTGTGATGTTAAAATAAAGTGAGGTGTTAAAGAGAACCGAATCGTTATAATTGCATTACATAAAGTAGGTATACGCTTGGTATAAGTCAAATGTTTGTGTATCTTTGATAGTTTAGTGACTGAGTGCATCATTCTTAACAAACGGCGTTTTATTGTACAAAAATTAAATAACTTTTTCATTTTTGGCATAATCTCTTTTGTTTTAATTGTATTAGGCTTCTATAGAGTAGGTTAACTAATCTGGGTCTTGCTTTTCAGATGATCGCGATACTGGCATTCACTTGAAACATTAAGACCCAATATGCTAATGCTGGGCGCGTCTTTAATATATGGGGGAGTATTTTGAAAGACTGACTACACGACAACTGGGGTTTTTGGGATAAAAACAATATTAATTGCTTATTATTTGTAGAGCTATTCTAATTTGTATAAGATTAATACATTTAGGTTTCTTATCACCAATACAACAAACACTTATTAGCACGCTTCTATATACTATGTGGAAAAATGAGTAATCAGAGTTTAAAATTGCCGTGGAATCTAAAGGCTTTAATTTATAATGGTGCTTAACATATTTTTCTTTTGCGCGACCTCGATAGCGCTCTGTAAGCTCTCTGAGGTATTTATTTGTACCGAGTGCGCTTTTTATGTCTGCCTTTTTTCATTTTTCATGTTAAATTGCTTTAGTTAGATCTGGTACGTGGAAATATATTTTCCAAACATTTTATACGATGCTAGCTATATTTATTGAAATAAAGTGGAATAATGTGTTTTGCTACTAATATTTATTACATTTTTTTGATTATTGAAAATTTTATTGTCTATATTTTTAATTAGATCATAGATTTATCATTAATAAATAAAGTAGAATTTAAAATTAAAATAGAATATTAAGAAAATAATGTTTCATCACCTAGTGATCTCTCATTTTAGCATAAAGCACGAACGATAATACACAAGTAAATAAAAATGAAATTAACTGACTAAAATTAAATTAAATTAAAATTAAATCAGCTTCACGCTGTATCCCACACAAAGCAGGGTAGGCAGAGGGAACCTAGTGTTAAGACACTCCGTTCCCCACTTTTTCTGGAGGCTTTGTGTGTTGAGTGTCAGAACTCAACGCCGCGTTCAGCCTCGACACCAGAGCGAAGAAATGGAAATATAAATTTAAGTAAATATTTCATCTCCTCGAGTGGGGATCGAACCCACAGCCAGTCGGTTTTACAGTCACACTTCGTGCCGCTGCGCCACGACTGGCCTCTGAAATTTACTGACATCCGTTATAATTATATGTTACCTTTACCACCCAAAAGTATATATTTCCTCAATTCTTAAATATATCACGAACAGTTATAGATGACAGTGTAATATAATTTTCAAAGAAAGAAACGTTATACTTGCAACAGACACGAACTCTGCAGTTGACATTCGATTATCCGAACATGTATGTCCAGAGTCAGCTTTGATGGTGTTCTTGCGTTTGACTCAATGAGGATTGAATGATCGGAGATTAGCTCGAAGAAATGAACGGTGAAATTGCTATTAGTGACGCGCGCAGGGTTGTGGATTCGAATCCTCAAAGGAATTAACTTACACCAGTAGGTTTAGTTAATTAAAAGCACGTTAGCGTGGATTCAGACTTCACTCGTTTGTGATTTTAATAATGTATTCTATTTATGGCCAAATTTAGAATTAATGCTTACTAATAAGAAGTCTTCATCAACTTTATTTAAATTAAATGTTGTAGCCTTTTTGTCATTGTGATGTACAGTTATGTTATTGTAAGGTGTCATCTAAATCCATGCAGTAGTTTTTGAGTGAGAGTGGAGCAAACATCCATCCTCACAAACCTTCACATTTATAATATTAGTAAGATACGATATAATAAATTTAATTAACCTACTACACAAAATGCGAAGTTACGCTCTATACATATATATTACTTTTTTAGCTTTACGCTTAATAGCGCACATCACAGGGCAAGCAGACAGAACTTGGGGAACTAGTGTTAAGACACTCCGTTCTTCAATAAGACATTTCATTCCCCACTATCCACGCAATTTTTGTGGCATTTTGTTTTAAGTGGTGGAACCTAACGCCACGCTTTGCCTCGTTACCAGAGACGACGACGAGAGAAGAAAAGAAAATATTAAATATTCCATTCTTCAAGTGGTCACCAAACCCACGACCGTCGCGTTTACAATCGCACGCTTGTGCAACACTTCCTGTTGTCTATTTTGCTCTACGCCTTTTGCAAATATCTATGGCGCCTAACTTTTGTACTGTATTTGGAAACGAGTACACTCCGTGCCGGATTACAATATAGGATAACAGGATGCACTAGGCTTATTCCTAGTTTTAACGTTGTGTTTTAGACTATGTGGAATACAAAATTTAAGCTTTATTTATACATAATCCTATGGAGAAGCATGAGTTGCCTATTTTCTCAATTTTAAAGTTTGAGATAAACCTCGAGATAACTTACTGTACTACTTTACTACTTTAATTTTTAAGCAATTCGCCGGGCCGTAGTGCAAATGGTATAAGCGATCTTTACGTGTAATATCCCCGCGTGACGTCTGGTTATACAAAATGCGGCGTTGGGTTCCGCCACTAAACACGTAATATCTATAAAATGGTAGAAAGATAATGAGAATGTCTTGAGCTCTCCATTTACACGTAAATAATGTGGATTCTGCCATACTGTTCCTTCCTGTGCACGTAACGAGTAATATAAAATTACTGAAGCTGTAGTATCATAAACGCGACGATTGTGGGTTCGATTCTCATTGGAGGAAATGTCTCGAAATCTGATAGAAAATGGTGAACGGTGTAACGATGTTCACTCATTGAAAAGGCACATTAAGAAAAAAAGAATGAAATTATGAGACTAGTTATGGCGCAGCAACTGTAAACATTCAACAGTAAACAGTAGTAAGCGTGCAACTGTAAATGCGACAGGTTGTGATTTCGATTCCCACTTGAGGAAATAGCTTATTTAATATTTATATTTCCTCGCACTGATGTCGAGGCAAGGCGCGACGTTGAGTTCCACCACTAAACACGCAATGCCCCTAGTATTGGGTAAAAAGTGGGGAACGGCAGAACCGTTATTATTATTTTACATTACGTCATTACGTTGAGAATGGAGTGCGTCAACATTAGGTTCCCAAGTTGCCTCTGGCTAACCTATTTGCAGAAAACAGCATAAAGCTAAAAAAATATTATTCTTTTCAAATCAATGAAAATATTACAAAGCTAAAGAGTTTGTTCGATGAACGCGTTGATCTCGGGAACTACAGGTTCAACTTGATAAAATCTAAGGCTGTATGACTTTCGGCCAGAGTAAGGCACATAGAATTTATACTGTAGGTACACGACTCTTATTCTTTCTTAGTTCTTTTATTTGACGATGAAAAATGAAATAACGTAATTGTGTTTCAAGATAAAAAGATTTTCCATTTCTTCGCTTTGGTATCGAGGCTAAGCGCGGCGTTGAGTTCTGCCACTCAACACGCAATGCCTCTAGAATTCGGCAGAAAGTGGGGAACGGAGTGCCTTAACACTAGGTTCCCTCTGCCTATCCTGCTGTGTGCGGGATACAGCGTGAAGCTGATTTTATAGAAAGGTTTTCAACGTTCAATAACAAATTCAAGAAGTCAATAATACTACTACTAATTTAAAAAGAATATATGTAAAAATGTAAAGAGTTGTAGATAATAAACCATAATAACTTCTACACTGTAATCTTAATCTCTTTCCCAGAGAAAAAATGAAATGTGCAATATGTTCTATCTGAGAAAGTAAACTATTGGAAAGTTTAAATACTGTTTCTATTTCTATTAAGGTGAATTGAAAAAAAAAAGATATTTCGTTCTCTATATTAAAGAGCTTTATCGCTTAGTTATAAAATACTGCTTTTAAGTTAAATAATTTTATATTGCTTGTACTTTTATTGGTGTTAATATTTTCAAGAGAAGAATTTAAAGTTTATTAAAAACACTACGTGCGTTCTTTTTTTCTTTCGTTTTACCATTTCGGAAACTGTTTTTTTTTCTTTTATTTATCGTTATACAAATTATTATTTTCTGTTGACGTTCAATATTAAAATTTTAGCCAAATCAATAAAACAATTATTTTATAGTAATTTTGTCGAATAAAATACTTAAAATAGATTTTTTTCTTAAAAAAAATGTGTTAAAGGAGGTTTACCAAAATAAAATAGTGAAATCAGCATTTATTCGGTTAAGCCATTTCTGAGATTAATGTGCACAAACTTACAGACAAATAAACAAGAAAAATAAGCATTCTTATTTTGGGTCTATTAAATTCTATAGTAGTTTTCTCATATATCTCCTATGTACCGACAGTGATCAGTTATATATGTACTATACGTACAGATATAGATCATTTTAATCACTAGAAAACACATCAATATAAAACTTGAAGTTTTATTAGAATTTGAGATATTAGTTCAAACTTTTTAGTAAGAAGCGCTGTCGTTCCATTATTGTGACCACAATATTAGAATGTGAGCACTAAGACGGTATCAGGTATTATTTTTGGCGACAGTCCAAAATTGTCGACGAGAAACGTAAAAATGGCTGAATAAAAGACAAACACCCGTACAATAGGGTCCCGACGGTAGGTAGAATCAATACACTGTTGTTAGACGAGCATACATTTATTATTTATTGTCGATAAAATGTCGATTCAATATATTTTTATGATTTTATAATTCTAGCTAAAGTTAATTATTATCACCAATATAATTTAAGCTGCTAGAATTCAGTTCTTTTTTTTTCCGGTAGTTTTTTTTTATTAAAGTAACCAAAAATTATGCCAGAAATAATAATTGCTTTAAAATATTGTTCTTTAAATTCTTGTTATTTTTGTTTATTCTGTAGTTTGTTAATATAAGGACACGTGAGTTCTATTTTGAGAGTTACAGTCAGTGATTTTGCAAATATCATACGTAGAAGCTACGTGCGTGAATATTACATGAATATAATCTACATACTTTAGAAAGATTAAAGAAGATAAGAAAATCATACAAAAATAGATATTATAAGTCAGGTTCACGCTGTCTCCCGCACACAGCAGGGTAGGCAGAGGGAACTTAGGGTTAAGACACTATTTTCCCCACTTTCCATCGAGTTCTGAAGACATTACGTGTTTAGTGGTGGACCTCAACGCCGCGCTTTGCGTCTACACCAGAGCGAAGAAGTGAAAACATAAATGTTAATAAATATTTAAGTTCTTCGCGTGGGGATCCAACCCACAACCAGTGGATTTTACAGTCACACTTTGTGCTCCTGCGCTACGACTGGCCTCAAAAAATAGATATCGCCTCAGCGTGATAACAATAATAATAAATACAATTTATTGCGTTTTTAAAAAAAAATAAAAATGTAAAAGCCGTTGTTTTAAACAATTAAAAAAGTATAATAAGCAGGCCTTATCGCTTAAAGCGATCTCTTCCAGGCAACCTTTGGATGTTCAAGTTGTATAAAAGTAGGCGGTGCAATAAATAGAATATATACATCATATTCACACAGAGGTTTCATTATTTTGATTTGGATTAAATCTTTGCTGGTATGTTTTCCATTTTACAATCGTTTAATGGCAGAGTCTTCCTCAAATATTAAAAAAATCTGCCCACATACTGTGATTGACATTTTTTAATTGACTTTAATTATTTATTTCACTTATATAAGTAACCACTTGTTCGCTATTGTTTTCGGTGGACTAGGATTCTCAATGTAATTTTATTGTTCTTTTTTTAAATTATAATACAGCAGATTTCGTATTTTATGTATACGACCCCTCATTACATCGCACATATTACAGAAATAAGCGTGATGGTTTTGCCTACTTTTAGCTACAATACGAGCTGATAATTGACTAAATTCTTTGCACCCTTTATTTTTAGTGTGAGTGTCGTCGACTCAGTGGTTTTGACGATGAGTTTGATATGGAAATTGACTTTACTATGAAATCTTTAGCTTTATTCGTTTATCAGGACTTCATTTTTGTTCTTTTTATGAGTCTCCATGTCCAATTTACTGTAACGATTGAAGGAACGTTTTTTATCTTCAACTTCTTTGTTTTTAAAGAGTTCGAGCTGACGTCTACTTTGTATCCCATTTTAAGCATCAAAAGCTCATGGTCTGATTCACAACAGGCGCCAGGCAGATCGAGAAGTATTCCACTTCAACTTAATCAGAAGGTAAACGATCTGATTCTTATACACTCCATGTGGAGATGTCCACGTGTAAATCCTTCGCTAATGGTGCTGATAAATCCTTTTAGTTATTATAATATCGGTAGTTATTTTTTCATTTCTACCTCCCAATCTAAACTTTTACGCATATTTGCTGAGCGGGTCACCTCCCCTTCACTCACTGGACCGCCCGAGGGTGTTTTGAATCCCTTTAAAAACCTCCATCAAATTGTGTTTTCATCCCTCGTAATTAAATAACCACAAAAGTTTGCTTATAATCAACGAAAACAGTGAATATATTTTTGATTGGTTATTTATTATATGATACACTTTTAAGAGGCCAGTCGTGGCGCAGGGGCACAAAGTGTGGCTGTAAAATTGACTGGTTGTGGGTTCGATCCCCACTCGAGGAATTTAATTATTTTTTTTTCATTTATATGTTCATTTCTTCGCTCTGGTGTCGAGGCAAAGCGGCGTTGAGTTGCGCCACTCAACACGCAATGCCACCAGAACTTGGCGGAAAGTAGGGAACGGTGAATTTTAACACTAGGTTTCCTCTGCCTATCCTGCTGTATGCAGGATACAGCGTGAAGCTGGTACGTACACTTTTAATGTGTAGAGTGCATTTTCATTAAGGCGTTTTACAGTAAACGCGACGGCTGTGGGTTCGTATCAAATTCAGCGGGAAGAATTCTTTTCATTTCCCGACACTGGTAACAAGACAAAGCGCGGCGTTGAGTTAAATATGTCGCAAGTTAAATATTGTGAGGACGGTTTGTGGAAAATGATCAAATTTCAGTATATCATTACTTAAAAAGTATTAATCAAACTGTAATTGAAGCTTTGTTATTAATGTACAATATTCTGTTGAATGTTTAGAAATATAAAATATTAAAAACATATTTACATACAGCACATAATTGAACAAAAATACACTTGTGATGTGGAGATTAATTATAATAGTTTTAGGTTAATGTAATAATAAATATAAATTATTTCATATATATATATATATATATATATATATATATATATATATATATATATATATATATATATTGGTGTTCGTTAGGTCTATAAGCTAAACTAATTACTACTTTGTGTATTTCATACACAAAGTAGGGTAACCAGAGAGAGCCTGGGAACCTAGTGTTAAAATCGTTCTGTTTCCTATTGTGTGTTTGTTATGTATTGCTCAACGCCGCGCTTTTCCTCGTTACCAGAGTGAAATGAAATAAATAATCTTTTCGAGTGGGAATCGAACCCACAACCAGTCGCGTTTACAGTGATACGCCCGTACCCTTGCGCCACAACCGGCCTTACGTAATTTTCCGTATATTTTTGATTATAAGTAAAAATAAAATGAATTGCAGCATAAAGAAGGAAGAATTTAACTACACTTTTAAACAAAACTGATGGTATTGTGAGTGACACATACCGTCTTTTACTTAAAAGCCTATCCTAAAATATAGAAGACAGTAATAATTTAAGACATCCCCTACTTTTAGTAATATTTTAAGACATCTCTTTCTTCTTGTCCATCCTTTTTGTAATTATGTTAAAAGTTAACACAACGTTATATTTTTTTATGATGTGTTCAATATATAATAACTTATGAACATTCTTAATAAATTGTAATTGAGGCCAGTGGCACGAGGTGTGAATGTAAAACCGACTGGTTGTGGGTTCGATCGAATTGAAGTAAATATTTCATCTCCTTGAGTGGGGACTCGAGGAGATGAAATATTTACTTAAATTTATATTTCCATTTCTTTGCTCTGGTGTCGAGGTTAAGCGCGGCGTTGAGTTCTGCCACTTAACACGCAATGCCTCCAGAAATCGGAAGAAAGTGGGGAACGGAGTGTCTTAACACTAGATTCCCTCTGCCTACCCTGCTGTGTGTGGGATACAGCGTGAAGCTGATTTTTTTAATAAATTGTATTGCTATTCGTGTTTTATCTTTCTCTTTTAGTAAATAGTTATGGAAAATAAAATATAACTAATATTTTTTAAGCGACATCTTTATAAACTTTTTTTAACTTCACACTGTATCCCGCCCTTAGCAGGTTAGGCAGAGGGGACCTAGTGTTAAGACACTCCGTTACCCACTTTGATCTGATATTCATACATTTATTATGTAGGTATATATGTTTACTAGAACGTTAACAAAGCTCATTTCTCCCGTTTACTTTTTTTATTATGACATTCCAAGTAGCTAAGCTTTAGGGACGTGCATAAAACGTCAAAGTTATTAATAATATTTTGTTAGTTTTTAAATTAAAAAGACCGATTTTTTCATACATTTATTTTATTTTTTTCCTACATACTTTAAATTGATACAATTTTTTTACTGTCAAAATAGCCTTTATGTTGCTACACAGCCCAAACGGGGTTGTGGATCTTGGTGGTGATGTGGTCTTTCGGTTTTAATCTCATAATAATCAGTTCAGCTGGTCCGGAGGAACGAACGAGGATGGAACTCAACGCCGTGCAATGCCTCGACACCAGAGAGAGATAAATTTAAATAAATATTTCATTTCCTCGCGTGGAGATTGAACCACGATATCTATCTATGGAAGAAAACGGCATCTCAAAATCGATCTTAGATTTCATAGCGATTTATAAATGCAGGCCTAAAAAACAGATTTAAAAAAAAAAGACACGGTAAACGAGCGTGGGTGGTGGTGGTTGGTCTTCTGATGATAAGTGATCACTGCCGCACTCTACCCCGTGTAATACTAGATGGCAAATGGGGCCTTCCCATAATTTCCCAGTGGGTATCGAACCCATAACCATTGCGTTTACAGAGTCACACGTTACGTCGTAGCGCCACAACAGCCTTATATTGAAATTATATTTCATTGATACAAATATTGCTTTTTATTTTTGTAAAAATGTGTAAATAATATGTCAACAATTTTTTTGTATTTTAAAAATGTTCAATATAACTTTTGTACGCTGCCACTGACAGTAGTTAGAAGTTGTCAAAAAACGAGAATCGCTGAAATCGTGTCGACGTTTCGACGCCACTTGCTACGTTCGAGTTTTTTTATTTAAAACCATGTCCGACACGATATGTAAAGTATTAGTATATTATGATATATTTTTTAACATTTTTAAAGTGTTATTCCACACTTAGGAAAAAATACACTTATTTAGAAAACGTATAAAAATTTGAACGTAGCGGGACTCGAACCCGCGCCTCTTGGAAACCGACCAGGCGCCCTGACCACTAAGGTTAGTGAGTAAAATTATATAATTCTAAAGTGTGGTTAACTTACTCTCAAAGATGCTGCACAGACCTGTATTTTCGCTCGGTCTCACCTGACAGTGACATATTTTTCATCCTCGATTAGATCCGAGTTTTTTATGAAATAACGATAAAATTAGAGGAATTAAAGAATTTTCGATAATAATTTAAACTTTATGAAATACAGCAAAGATTTTATAATAAAAAATAGCTTTTAATTTTGAGAATACTAAACTTTGGACGATGAAATACTCAAATGTATGAAAACTTCGTGCGTATCCCACTTCTAATGTTAAAAATCGGAAGTGGTTATCGTTTCTTAAAAAGAAAAATAAAAACACATATCGTTTCTATATTTCTAAATTATTCGCAAAGTTGTTTTTTAAGGTTTTGCGTGTTGATTGGCGGATATCAACGCCGGGCTTTTTGCCTAGGTGTTAATAATAATTCATTTCCGCTATTGGAAATCGAACCCCCAACTGTCGCGTTGTGTGTTTCGATTCGTTCACACCTTTGTGACCCAGCACAGCGACGGCCTCAGGTTTGCTTTGTTCATGAAAATCCTTTTTTATATACATATTTAGAATATTTATCCTTTACATAAGCTTTTTTAGTACAAAGGTTGACTGAAGAAAATCGTCAATATAAGGAAGGCGCACATATTATATTATAGGGGCAGCTTGTACTGTTTACGACACCACAAAAACTACAAAAGAAACGTTACTGCGAAGAAGGTAGCTTAGCTCCCCTAAATGGAAGGCGAAAATTGCGTCGCTACAGAAATTACATAGCGATCTTTATACGCAGTATTGTTTATATAGGATGTAAGAAGATATTATTCAATTATGAATAATATCTTTTTTTTTAGAATTTAGAATTGACTTGAGTAAAATGATATGCCATCAAAAACATCCTGTAAAAAACTCAAGTCTCGCAGCTCAGTCTTTCTACCGTAAAAAGTTGTGAGATCCATGTAATACCAAGTCGGTTAATCTATTTAGTCTCTACTTAAAGGACCTTCTGTCTTAAGTTATTACAGTAGTTATTATCATGCCAATATTAAAAATATTTTACATTTTAAACAAATAGATCGACTTGGACATCGCATGAAAACACAACCTATCGGAAGACATAATAGACATCATATTCGGAAGGACTCTGGTGAGGAATTCGGTTGCTGGCCCGTCGTGCTGTGTAGTGTGATACATACTAATAATCAAATCATGCGATGTCCAAGTCGATCTATTTGTTTAAAACGTAAAATATTTTTAATATTGGCATGATAATAACTACTGTAATAACTTAAGACAGAAG
>JAATLQ010000310.1:0-10105 GCA_013421005.1 Heliconius erato x Heliconius himera
TTAGAACCTAAATTGAGTTAAAACAAAGCAATTGGTGAAATTTTCAAGTAAATCGGTTCAGTAGTTTCAGAGAAAAATGCGGACAACAATATGTCGACAGACAGACAGACAGACAAGAAATTCAAAAAAAATCTTTTTGCTTTCTATTAGTCTTTTTAAGTATCCCTCTATCCATTTCAGTCAAAATTACTAAATGTACAGACAAAATATTTTTACTGTCTTATTATATATAGAGATAATATATGACTACAGCCAATTAATATTATCCTTAATAGCTGCATATTATATTTTAAAAAATAGAAGATGGTGATTATCCAGATTATTATTAATTTTGTTTCATTTCTTTCCTTCTTTAATTAATAAAATAATCAAACTGACCGTATAATTTAATATCAACAATTTTTTTTTTCAAATAACTTGCTCTGGAAAACAATCAAGCTTATAGAAAGGACCTCGGCCCGTTAGCTGGCCTCAAGTCTAGGTTCAAGTCCGGCACAGGTTCTCTTTGTCGCCGACGACCCCCACTCAAGCAACCAAGTACCACTCGCCATTTCTCAGTGAAAAAGAACTAAGAGAGTTGACCTCACGTTAAAAAAAAGTAGTGAAAATATTTTTTAAGCGAAAATTTTCATGAACGTTCAATCTTGAGTAAATTTTTAAGTCGGCATCTACTAGGGATATATCAATAACGATTTTTGACATATATTATAAAATCACTGTTATGAACGATACGAGGATATTTAATATTTCATACTTATTCAGAAAAAGTATAAAAATTGAACGTAGCGTAGTTGTAATAAATAAAAACTTCGACGTAGCTTGATGAGAACGTATGGCTTAGTGGTCGGAGCGCCTGATCGGTTTCCAGAAGGTACGGGTTCTTTTCTTAAGCCTATAAAAATGTTAAAAATAAATATTTCATATTTGCATTTTCTTCTTCTGGTAACGAGGCAAAGCGTGGCGTTGAGTTCCGCCACTTAACACGCAATGCTGCCAATCCTCTTCAATTCGGTGGAAAACAGGGACCGGAAGTGTTTTAATGAGGACAGAGTATTTTAGCATTTGTCCCTCTGCCTACCCTGTTACGTGCGGGAAGTGTGCAGCTAAAAAAAATACTAAAAATTAGAACTATTTTTTTACATTTCAATGTCGTATTAAAATAAAACTTAAACATATGTTTCGCTGGTTTATTAAATTTAATTTCTTACGATATCCCTTCAAATTAGATGTATATTTCTCATGTTGTATTTAAAAGAATACTTTTTTTGAATACAATTATGGAAAAAGGCCACTCGTGGCACAGGGGCACATATGTGCGACTGTAACCGCGACTGGTTGTGGGTTCGATCCCCACTCGAGGAAATTAAATATTTAATATTTTCATTTCTTTGCTCTGGGGCCGAGGTAGGTAGAGGTAAAGCGCGGCGTCGAGTTCCGCCACTCAACAAGCAATGTCTCGAAAATTCGGCGGAAATTAGGAAACAGTGTTGAGCACTAGGTTCCATACACATGTGAAGCTAATAATAAAAATAATAAAGAATATTTCTTTAGTTATATTATTTGATTCTAGCCGTGTACCGCCTACCTATTCCAACTTCGTCTCCAACACAGTCAGCGCCTCGTTGCGACGTGTCCTCCAGTGGGAAACGAAAACGATCCTGGTCACGAGCTGTGTTTAGTAATTTACAACGAAAAGGCTTAGAAAGAAGATTTCAAATACAAAAATATATTACTAAACCAGACAGGCGACAGCTGGCAGCTACACTAGGACTAACTGATGCTCAGGTAAAAACTAAATGATTTCCTTTTAGGTACTTACTTAGACAATTTATCTATCTATATATTTTTGTATATCACTGTTAGGTTGATTATGTCTTCCTCATTTCAGATATTATTATATAAAGATAATATTTAAATCTTCTAAGATTAGGTATATTCAAAATGCAAAAATGCAAATTGCAACCAACCGTTAAACTTTACTTAGTAGATTAAGTAAGGTTTAACGGTTGGTTGCAAGAAAAAAAATTCTTGTTAAAAAGTTTTGCTTATGTGATATGTTATTATACATTATAGAGAGTACCTATATTAGATGTTAGACTGGTTGGTGTCTGTAATACTAATATGTATTTTATTAATTTACAAATTATTACAAAGATGCCTTATATTATTAAAATTCACTTATTCTTGTCCTTCCTTATAATTATCATAAAGACGCGTACAAAGTTATTTTTGCAAATGACGATGAATTGACGAAATGATGATGAGCAAAATCAAAATCAGCTTCACACTGTATCCCGCACACAGCGGGGTAGGCAGAGGGAACATAGTGATAAGACGTTCCGTTACCCACTTTCCGCCGAATTTTTCGATGCATTGCGTGTTAAGTGGTGGAACTCAACGCCGGACATTTTTGCCTTGGTGCCAGAGCGAAGAAATGACAATATTAAGAAATAATAATTCATATCCTCGAGCGGGGATCGAACCCACAACCGTCGCGTTTCAGTCACACTCTTCTGCCACTGGGCCACGACGGCCCCAATGATGATGATTATTATTATTATAATTGTATAATTACAATAACTTATTAAAATTATTGTCAATATTTCAGGTAAAAGTTTGGTTTCAAAATAGACGAATGAAATGGCGTCATACGAAAGAGGGCCGTGCTGGGGTAGGCACGATCGCGACCAGAGACCCTGACTCCACCGCCAACGACGACAACGAAGATATAGACGTCGATACACTTAGTGATTAGTGAAAATATAGAACAATAATATTGTATAGCATAATACAGATTTTATATAAATCATATTTTTTTATCTCTTTACGAAGATAACTCAACTAGGAGCTGGCATGTCTTCGTGGTTTGACATCCAATCGGGTGTTAAGCAAACTTGCGCTACGGCAGCTTGGTTGTTATAGTAAAAGAAGTAGTAGTAGAAGTAAGAGAAGGAAATAAAAGTAGGGAAGTAGATGATGCAGTGTTCATTGCATCATCAGAACGAGAGTTGCAGGCATTTGTCACCATTCTGAAGGTTGTGAAAACAATAGTCTAAAAAACTAAATTAAGAAAGAACAGAATGCAAGATCAGTGTAAGTGATAAGATATTAGTATATTTGGTAAGAATGTTTAGTAGAGACGGAAGATCGGAAATAGACGTGGAACCGGCGTACTGCTGCCGGTGCCATTGTTAACGCTACGAGAGAAGAATGCTGTGGAGACGCGATCTCTTTGTGGATGTTAAAGGCGATGGTTGTGAGCTTAACTTAAAAATTAAATTTAAGCTATTTTAATTTCTCTGGAATAAGACGAAGCTATTGAAGATATCGTGTTCAATGGACTATGTCTTGAAATTAGATGAAATGTTTTTTGATATTGAGTAACGTTTGAAATAAGTTGTCTTTTTAGACTAGAGTTCTCTAGTCATGTAATGTTTAAGATGTTGAAATGCAAGAAATTTTCATTATTAATAATAATAATGAAAATTTCTTTACATATAACACATATGAAATTCAATTAGAATTCTGTTATTTAGTATAGATAATTATGATAACACCTTTTTTTACCTATGTATTGTAAAGTTTTAATTTCTTTTATAGTTCTAAGGACATTTTGTACAATTTATGTAATTAACAGCAACATAGAGTATTAAAGTTTTATAAATATTTGTGTAATTAAAAATAAAATTAAATCAGCTTCACGCTGTATCCCGCACATAGCAGGGTAGACAGAGGGAGCCTAATGTTAAGTCACTCCATTCCCCACTTTCCGCCGAATTCTGTAGGCATTGCGTGTTAAGTAGCGGAATTCTCGCCGCGCTTAGCCTCGACACCTGAGCGAACTAATGCAAATATACATTTAAATGCTTCATCTCCTCGAGTGGGAATCAAACCCGCAACCAGTCGCATTTACAGTCACACTCTGTGCCTTTGCGCCACGACGGCCTCACGATGTGTAATTGTCTAATTACACATCGTGTGGCCGTCGTCCCCTGTATTAAGACGTGCCTTTGTACAAATTGTGATTTTACTGCTATGTAATAGTTTAAAGCAGAGAAATCAGACTGATTGTGACATTAAGCATATTTGATAATAAGTAATAGCAGTTATTTTAAGTATAAAATATTATATATTTTTTCTACTTCGCGCACACGGTAGGGTGGGCATCCTGGAAATCTCATGTGAAGTTAAGACACTCCATTCCCATTAAGACACTATCGTTCACAACTTTCCGTCGAATTTGCCTCTTTACCAGAGCAAGGAAATGCCCTCTAATTAACTTTTGATACTTAAGCTTTTATATATAAATACATTTAATGTTATATTAACTTTCAACAATGTAAATAGCTATGTAAAAATGTATATTTGTATAAATTATATAAACACACCACAATAATAAATAAAACATCGTATCAACATAAATGTTTTATTATACCTTATCTAAATATACAAAAAGCCAAATAAAGGCGTATACAAGTCAATAATCTACAAGCTTAACTTTATTTCTCGAATTTTCTTCATCGCGGAACCTACTTGAGGGACCATCACCATAGTGTCCGGGGTTCCTTGTGTTCTGGTTCCTATAACCACCCCTATAAGGTCGTCGAACACCTGACCCGTATCTATCACTTTGTTTATTATAATAATTATCTGGACGACTGTACTCATTATTCTCGTAACGACCTCTAGAATGAGGGTATCTATCTCTATGTTGATAACTATTTGGTTCCCTATAGTCCTCTGGTCTTTTGTCATAACCGCTGTTCTCATAGCGTCTTCGGTTATTGTAATTCGAATTTTCACCTGATTCAGTGTATTTGGGCCTCGGAGGTGATGTTTCCTTATTGGATTCCCAAACTTGAATTTTCTTCTCTTCTGGCTGTTTACTTTTGGATCGACTCCGGTTTTCAATCTTTCTCTCAGGTACTGGAGATTGTCTGTAATTGAATTATAAAAATATGTATTTTAAAAATGTCTACACATTAATGCTATATTTAGTTTTTCGCTTTGAATGGGTCATTCTCACTTTATTTCTTTTTATATGCAGAAACCAGAAAAGATGTTTATCTTCATTTTTTGGGTATGTAAAATGCAACAATAACATGTTCTGATAAAATAGCGCACTGGGATAGTTTCTGACTGTAAATGCGACGGTTGTGAGTTCGATTTCCACGTGAGGAAATTATTTGTTTTCATTTCCTTAAAAATTAAAAAAATAGTAGTAGTAACAAGACAAAACGAGCGTTGTTTAGTTCCGCCAGTTAATTGCACCGTCTGCCTTACTATATAAGCTACATTGCGCGATGCTAAAAACAAGTTATATTTTAACTTTCCAAAAAGAGGGGAGCAAAAGAAATAATGTTTCCCATACAATATGACATGGACGTAGTAAATTGTGCTCAACTAGCACGATCGAAACGCCATAAATTAAGAAAGATAATTTGATTTATATAGTTTTTTTTTTAATAAATACAATAATATACCTGGAAGAATCACTACTTTTGTCGGAATCATCGTCACTGGACCGTTGATACTGCTGATGTCTCATCTCACGTTGCCTATCATACATACAACACACAATATTAATAAGAATAATTTATTTGAGAATACATTTAAAATGTTGTAAAGTCTTTTTTTTCATATTATTGTACCGAACCATACCATAGTACTATTTACTGTTATTTATTAAGATGCATTGGATTTAAATCTCATTGACATTATTTTCAAAGTTTCTTTGCAATTTCTTATTGTTATGAGCACTAAATTAAACAATAATAACGATTTATTCCATATTAATGTAGTTATCAAAGATATATGTTATAATATAATAACTATAATATAAAATTTAAACTATTAGTAAAAATAATACTTATAAATAAAAACGTAAGTGATTTTCAGAAATTTTCAAGGATATGGTGTGTGGAAATAATAGCATTTGAATGCAGAGCAGTGTATATAAATTAAATTAAATTAATTTAATATTAATATTGAAAACAAGAACAGTTGAATTTGAAGATGGCTATTCCCAGCACAACTGTCTTCTGAGCCGGTGTACGGTTACAGCGTAGCGACACGTCCATTCGACCATTTAAAAACTTATTTGAACTAAGAATATTTTAAATTTGAATTTAGAAGTTCCTTCTGGGCTGGTGGTAAAGTATAGTCGACGAGTTGTGGCCGTCTCGAAATAAGCTCTACAGCTATAAGTATTCGTCGGCGGGTATACTGACTTGCGGCGCAGCTTGATGGCGAGCTCGCGCATCTCGTGGTCGCGGCGCGCCTGGCGCCGGCTCTCGCGCTCCACGCGCTCCGCCTCCGCGCGCTTGTCCGCGCGCACTGCGGTTACGGAAACAGGACTAAATACGACACTTGTGAAGTCTATGTTCTTTTCAGGGGAATTAATTATTTCCATTTCCTCCTCGTTGCGAGAAGACAAGGTGCGGTGTTGAATTCCGCCTCTCAACACGCAATATCTCGAAAATAGAGCGACGCGTTAGAAACAGTGTCTTAATAGCATTAGTGATGTATATGCGGCCACGCCCCTAAGTCGTGACCGCTAATTACGAATAAAGTAACCACTGCTAAAGAACGTTGTCTTATTTATCCGCATACATATCAGTGGCGACGAGTACCCACACGCAAAAAAAAAAAGAAAAAAAAAAATGTCTGCATTTATTGGGAACATTTCCGTATTTGACCCAAAATACAATGAGTGGGAGATATTCGGAAGTAAGTTGAAGCAGTTCCTGACTCTTAACAATGTGCAAGCGGAAGATCAAAAAAGGGCCGTGTTATTGACGCATTTGTCGGATGAGGCGTACCGCCTACTAATTAATTTCGTACACCCCCGCAAATTGTGGAAGCAGTGGAGTACAGTAAAATTTACGAAATATTGGAAAAACATTTTACTCCAAGAAGATCAACTTTTGCTGATAAAGATAATTTCTACGGTGCTGTACAAAGAGAAGGCGAGAAAATTGAGGACTGGGCAGCTAGGTTAAGAGGGCTTGCGGTATACTGCGAGTTCGGGCCGGCCTTAGACACAATTTTACGAGATCGATTCGTTATTGGGTTGTCCGTGGGACCAGAGCGTGATCGTCTCTTCGAACAAGATGCCAGCAAATTAACATTTGCTAACGCCTTAGAGTTAGCACAGCAAACGGCGTGCGCGCGTAAGGCGCGGATCATGGCAAGCAGCAGTGGAAAAGAAGTTAACGTTAAGGAAGAACCGTTGTTCCGGACGAGCGCGAGGCGTTCTGGTAGTAGTACTGCGACCGGACGAGACATTGGCCAATGTACGGTGTGTGGCCTTAGGAACCACGTGGCAGAAATATGTCGTTATAGGTTTTATAAGTGTCAAAAGTGTAATGAAAAGGGACATTTAAAAAAAATGTGTGCTAAAAATATAAATCTTAATAAAATTCGATTAGACACGCAGTCTGAGCCGAAAGATTTGCATGGTTGTGAAGAAAACTGTGAAGAGTGTCAACTTTTTAGTTTAAGGTGTGGTAACTATAATCCAATTTTGTTACCTGTTATTATTAACAGTACAGTTAATTTAAAAATGGAGTTAGACACAGGATCCAGTACTAGTGTTATATCGGATAGTTTATACAAAACTGTTTTTCTTAAGATACCATTACAAAATTGTTTTATTAAAATTTGTTTTTATAATGGTCATAAAATCGTTCCACTGGGTTCTATTAATGTTAATGTAACCTATTTAAATCAAACAAGAAAAATTACATTTTATGTAATTAAAAACGGGGGCCCACCATTATTGGGTCGAGATTTCATGGTTAATTTTAATATAAGTTTAGTATCAGAAAATAATAAAATATCGGGAACTAGCTGTAATGACACCGATATACAAAAGTTACTAAATAATTTTAATAATTTATTTACAGAGGAATTGGGTTGCTTTAATCAATTTGAAGTAAAATTACAATTAAAAGAAGGGGCAAAGCCAAAATTTTATAAAGCGAGACCTCTTCCATTTGCAATTTAAGATAAAGTAGAACTAGAAATAGCTAGATTAGTTCAAAGTGGTATTTTGGTGCCTATTAATTATTCTGATTACGCAGCGCCCATTGTCCCAGTAGTTAAGCCAAATGGTAGCATATGGATTTGTGGTGATTACTCGATAACCGTTAATAATGACATTTTTGTAGACAAATATCCATTGCCAAGGATTGAAGAAATTTTTGCTAAATTAGGAGGTGGTGAACGTTTCACTAAACTAGATTGTAGTCAGGCCTATACACAATTTAAACTAACAAAGGAGTCACAAAAATTAACTACGATTAACACTTCAAAAGGGTTATTTATGCAATCTTCCAACGGGCTCTTGAAAATGTATTAGTGGGAATTGACGGGGTGTCAGTTTTTCTTGACGATATTTGTGTCACAGGTTCGAATAAAGAGGAACATTTAAATCAGTTGCAAACAGTTTTTGAACGGTTAAGTAACGCTGGGTTAAAATTACAGAAGAGTAAATGTGCATTTTTTGAAAAAAGTATTAAATATTTAGGCTATATTATTAATAGTGAAGGATTACATAAATGTCCAGAAAAAATAATTGCAGTTAATAACGCGCCGCCACCTACAAACTGTACCGAATTAAAGCGATTTCTTGGTATGGTAAATTATTATAGAAATTTTATACCGAACGCATCGACAGTACTAAGTCCGCTCCACGAATTATTACGTTCGTCCGCGCGCTGGGAATGGGGCGAAAAACAACAGTCGGCGTTTCAAAATATCAAGCGTGAGTTGACTTCCGAGCGAGTACTTGCTCATTTCGACCCAAACGCTAGTCTGGTATTGGCAGTTGACGCGAGTCCGGTAGGCCTAGGCGCAGTGTTATCTCAAGTCAGCTGTGATGGCGTCGAAAAGCCGTTAGCATTTGCCTCGAGATCGTTGACTGAGACGGAGCGGAATTATAGTCAGCTACATAAGGAAGCGAAAGCAATAATTTTCGGTATTAAAAAATTTCATCAGTATTTATATGGTCGACGCGAACCTTTTATATTAAAAACTGATCATAAGCCATTATTAGCAATATTTGGCAAAAAGAAAGGTATCACAGAAATGACCGCGGCTAGATTAATTCGTTACTCGATATTCCTATCGGCATATAATTATAAAATTCAATATATTAAAGCAGACGATAATACAGTCGCGGATTATTTTTCTCGGTCGCCCATAAATAGCAGCTGTAGCGAAATAAACTACATTCACTCATATAGTGTGTTAACAAATTCAGTACTGTGGGCTATGGTAGCGTGGCGATGTGAATGATACGAGACCTTATGTTCAACTCTTTTATTATATATTTAATTTGGTTATTTATACGCTACAAAACAACAGAGGAAAATAATTACACAATTGTATTTGTAGCGAATAAATGTAGGACGCTGATTTAGATGTTTACAAATGTTGTTTATGGACGATATTAAGTATTGTGCAATACCCCTACAGTACTATTAAATGATTTTCCTATTACTTACAAACATATTCAATTAGCTACAAGTAAAGATAAAACGTTGAATATTGTAATGAAATATTTAATAAATGGCTGGCCGCGCAAAATTAAATGTAAAAAAATATTTCCTTATATCTTATGTAAGAAAGATCTCGAAGTAGAAAACGGATGCTTATTAAGAGGACAGAGTTGTTATTCCTTTGCAGTATAAAGAAACATTACTTAAAGAATTGCATAAAACGCATCAAGGCATTGTTAAAACTAAAAGTGCGGCGCGAGCGCGTATGTGGTGGCCCGGTATCGATAGGGACATAGAACAGATGATCGGCGCGTGCGCCGTGTGCGCCGCCGTGCGAGCGGACCCGCCCCGCGCGCCTCCCGCGCCCCTCCCGCGCCGTGGCCGCAACCGGACGGCCCGTGGGAGCGTTTGCATATTGATTATTTTTCAATTAAAGATAAAATGTATTTGGTAGTAGTAGATGCCTTTAGTAAATGGATGGAATGCCTAGAAATGAGTTCGGGTACGTCGAGCAAATCCCTAATATATAAGCTTAAAATCATATTTTCGAGATTCGGGATGCCTCGTACGATTGTCTCGGATAACGATGTAAAGATCATTTC
>JAATLQ010000317.1:559-21995 GCA_013421005.1 Heliconius erato x Heliconius himera
CAATTCACAAATTTCACTGGCTTCACTGGCAGCTACATTTTTGTACACCATATAGCTAGGTATATAGTTAGCATTTTTTCTGTTTGATATATAAGTCCAAAAAAATTTTATGTTACGCCTGATACTTTTCTCAACATTACTTAAATAATTTTTGAAACATTTTTCCGTTTTATATTTAAATTTTCTTCTCAGCACTGAGTAAGCTTTATAATTAGAATCACTGTTGTATTTTTTCATTTCACATATAAATTTAAGTAAATATTTCATCTCCTCGAGTGGGGATCGAACCCCCAACCAGTCGGTTTTACAGTCACACTTCGTGCCGCTGCGCCACGCATGGCCTCGAAATAATAGTTAATAATAGATAAAACTTTTTAATTTTACATAGCATCACAGATTTATTAGAATCAAAAGTAAGCTAGAAGGGGAAAATCGATTAACAAAAAATATCGTGGGATAAGTAATTTATTAGCGAAACAAAATAGGCGGATGGCTCCACCGAGAGCGATATCAGAAAAGGGGACTAGACAAAATTGTTACCTACGCCAACGTTACGTTGTAGTGATGTACTCAATGTCAGTTACCATTTCGATGTATGTAATTTTTTCATTTATTTTTTGTCGTTACTTTTTTTATACTCTCTCTCTCTATCTCTCTCTCTCTCTCTCTCTTTATTAATGTTGTTTATTAAGTAAAATAAACAAAATAGTTTTTTTAACTTTATGCTTAAACGAGGAAAGAGAGAATAGATATAAAGTAAAAACAGGACCTAAAAAGTAAATGATATAAAAATTTAAAATGTGCAGTGCCCATGATATTTCAAACGTTTGCTGCACCTTTATTTCATTACACTTTCATTACACTTGACAGCTTTGTTCATCATACTTGTTTACAATTACGGTAATGAACGAATGAAATTACGATACTGCATACTCTGTACCACTTTTATGGTTAAGATGGATATTGAGTCATGCAATTCAAGCCCTCCTTTATACTAGTGTATAGATTATTATTAATATTTATTTTGTCGAAAAAAAAATTCTTTAAAACAATAACTACTTTTTTTTCCAAATATATCGATACAACAAAACCCAAATCACTAAAGAAGCTTCTAACATAGTTACGTACTGGCGTCCACTTTTGATCGGTAAATCTCCTGTTTACATTCTGCATTGATATAGGTGCTCGCTGCAAGCCCGTCTTAGGTGAGAGTGGCTCGTATCATATCATACTATATATTGTATGACACATACATACACTTTCAACGTCCCGAAACATGTTGATAGGAGATTGCTGTGAAGTCGATTTTGATATGTATATTGTATATGCATAATATTAATGGTGTTATAGAGATATGTAATGTGGTAACGTCGTTTTGATTATTTATGCATATTTGCTTTAGGTAAACATAATTATGTTAGAAAGCTGTTTTTGTGGTTTTTTTTTTCATTTTTTAGTCTACCCGTGACCATGGACGGAAACGTCGGGTTTCCAAAAATGTAAATTCCAAATATACCCGATTAATCCGGTTAAAATAGTTTCATTAAAAAAAATCGCTTTTTGCTGTATTCTAATGGAAACGGTATGTCTATTAAGCCACTCCGTTCCTATAAGGAATTCATTACATTCACTACCCAATTCTGAGGATTTCGGTGTTAAGTTCCGCTACTCTGTCCTCGAGTGGGAATCGAACCCACAATCGTTGGATGAATTAGTCGCACGTTTGTGCCTCTGCGAGATGATGGCCATAATATTTTATTACTTAAATAAATATATTATACAAAGACTGTCCACGGTGAAGAAGAATAAAAGCTAAAATTTTACCCCAAATAAAATAGAGTATCCTTACGAAGACTAATATCACGCTGTTAACTAAATAGCTGACGTATTAGATGCGTTTATTCTTAAACATCGTCGCCCCAACTATTGAATATAGAAACAATACGTTACTCGCTATCGAGTGTAGTAACAGTATACTAATAATTGTTAATTACGGTAACAGCTAACTTAAAGTAATTCCTGGGTTTATTTTTCATGCGCATTTTGCCCCGTAACTAAAACAAAGAAAAAAAATCAGCTTCACGCTGTATCCCGCACACAGCAGGGTAGGCAGAGGGAACCCAGTGTTAAGGCACTCCGTTACCCACTTTCCGCCGTATTCTGGAGGCATTGCGTGCTGAGTGGCGGAACTCAACGCCGCGATTTGCCTCGACACCAGAGCGAAGAAATGGAAATAATCATTTAAATAAATATTTCATTTTCTCGAGTGGAGATCGAACCCATAGCAAAGAATATTTAATAAATTAATATTTCTGTTCTTCAAGTGGGAATTGAGCCTAAAACCAAACCAGGCCATGACTGGCCTCTATATTATATGTGTGAATGTATCTTAGCGGATCACAATATAATGGTCTGTATGATTACTTGCAATATCCGATTTTTGTCTAAATCGATAAGCGATATCCTCTCGATGAGATAGATGATGATATTCTATCGATATGTCGATCGTTATTTTTATTTACTGTAACTACTATTAAGTATTAATACTATAAGTACTTCTTTTTCATAGTACATTGTAGGCTGAAGATGTACTTGATAGATTTTTTTTAAATTATATTAATGTAGCCCGTTTCTTTTACACATTTTTTAATGAAGTATAATGATATAAAGGAGACTGAAACTATTCCATACATTTTTGGGCCTAGAATGTAAAGATATGAAAATGGTATGATTTGATAGATTTAGGTACATCATTCCCTCCTTGAAAACTATATAAGTTTTGGCAATCTGAGAGCTGAGTTATTAGAGATTTGATAAAAGTGAGGTTAAGTTCCCAGCACAATTTCTTGAATATCAACTTCTATAAAATATGTGATTACTGAGTTGTTTAAGCATTAATGTTAATTATTTATAAATAAAACACATTTTAATGAATATTTTATTCTTCTTCTTTTATCTATTATTAAAATGTCATCTAAGAAGAGTGCAGGTGGAACTAAATTATTTTGGTACCTAGCCCAACTAAGGTATGGTACCTTATATATATAATACTCATAACATGAGCACAGCAGCCTACCATTCGTCTTCCTACAATACAATTGCAGTATTTCATAGCAATAGCTTCCCTTCCTCTACGAAAGCTGTCAACTAAAATGTAACTGAAATATATTTTCCTGCTTATATGTCGGGATTATATCACACCTCTAAGTAACCAGGTTGTGGTGGTTTTCATCGTCTAAAGGTCGTCGGACTAGGGTATTGCAGTGTCCATTGGCTATCCCACAATCTCACACAGCGATTCATATCCATAGCGTGGTCGTAAGATCCAAAAGATTTCAGAGTCCAGTGAGAAAGCGAGGGTCGTACAAAGTAGGCAGAGTCAAAATCCGAGAAAAACAAAACAGTAGTCGTTGAAAATATCAAACAAACGGGAAAACATTCAAAATGTCGATGCGTTATGACACGAACGTAATGACAGAAGCAAATGTTTTTTTTTTATGTTTTTTATTTAATGGCCTGATTTTGCAATGGCAAACAGAAGCAAAAATGCAAAAAATCATTAGACAAGGTGTGATTGTCAATCAGCTGTCACATCTATGATTTAAAATATGATTGATTTTAATCGATTAAGGATCTAAATCTTATTTTTTTTCATTTTTCTCCACTTCTAGAATGTCAATTAATTTATTATTTGCTATTCTAAAAATAAAAAAAAAATTGTAATTTTTTAGATCACATCTCAATTTTTTACGTGACGACCCAAAAGTTTCATTCTCCTTTATAGTTAATCCTTAGCGCCAGATATATAAGGAGATATCTTTAATAATTTAACATTGAAATCTAGAAAAAAATTAAACCAGAAATAAAATGATTTATATTTATCAAATTAAATCAGATCTGTAAGTAAGCTTTAATTATTAGGAATTCAACTGTAAAACTTCTCTATCTGAAGTATTAACAATTTATTAATAAATGACAAAAAAGAAACATTATTTCACCTTTAAAAGCCAGACTTTCGACTCCACACAAGTATTTTAAAGTGAGTCAGATCTACATATACAGGAGTCCCGCAACACGCCGCGCTGTTAGAATAACAAAGTTAACACGACATACTAACTGACACCTTTCACAGTTCGTCACAATTCAGAATACGACGAAAAAGCATATATATGACTTTATGGCTAACCAACGTGAATGCCTTTGTCTGATAAAGTAAAATACACTTTATTTTAACGGCATAAAGTAGAATTCAGGTTGAGTTTTCAATATTTGAGGACATTACTAACTCGTAATCCTGCCCAATTCATTTCGGCAGTTTGTTAGGCAGTTTTGGCGTTTTCTATCGTTGGGCTTTGTTTAAGTTAAAAACATGTTACTGAGGGATTTTCATTGTAATTAGCAACATTTTTTCTACGCAAATACTGAAATATTTATTATGATATTAAAAAGATATTAATTAATTGTAAGATATTTTACTATGATCGAATGTTGGGCATTCCTAAGTCATTACTATAATATATAGTATATTATAGTAATAATAATATTTTAAATGAAACTATTCAACCGAATTAAGTGTACTCCGTGTCCTCTACAGTGTTAGCAGAAATATATAATACTAATAAAACGCTATTATCGCGGTTAAATAGTTTAATTTATAAGAAAGTTAAAAATCTCATTCCTACAATTTTAATACAGAAAATTATTTATTTATTTTTCCATGTATAATAGAACAAAGTAAACCCATATTAGATAATACAATTTTACAAATTAAACTTTGTGAGTTGAATTTGTAAATTCACAATGAAAGCCATATTTAAATAAACAAATATAAATATTTACTACTGTTCCACAAACGTGTTAAAATATGCCCGATTAAATTTCAATTTCTCTCACGTAGACCTTCGACTACGTGAGCATGCAATCCAGTTACAATCCCATTTCCCTTCGCTAATAGCGCCATTTTCGTTTCGGACAGATTTGGCTATTTAAATTTTGCAGCACACCCTCTATGGTTACCAAATGCCAAAATTTACATGATGTAAAGACAGCTAGAAAGTAATTGAAAATTATATTTATAGATTAAATAAAATCTAAGTGTGGTTGGTTTAAACAAGATGTTTATTAGATCTCTCTCCTCCTTCTCCCATTAATCCCGGAGTTTGCGAAGGTCTGCTTTGTGGCTAAACTTACTCCACTGTGCACGGTCTTTGACGTCCTCGGTGGTTAGACCATAGGCATGTTGTGTGTTGGTGGCCAACCACTCCTTCTTTATGCACCAGGGAGGTCTCACATACAGGTACAGGTGCGTTGCCGGCCTTAAAGGTGGGTTGGGCGCCGGAGCCCGGCATTACCTAAATAAAAAAAAAATACGCACTAAAAAAAAAATTTAAAAAAACTACGCACGATTCAATGATTCAAGCGATGCAAACAATTCTAGCATTAAACTGATGACAACTGCGGCCTCCAATAACAAACACAGTGCAATCCGTAATTTGCAAAGCAACAATGTACACTGTATTGACCTCGTCTAGCAATTGAGATACACTAGTAGTTGGTAAAATCTCAGTCATTTTCGAGAATACTATTTCTATACTAAAAGCACATAAATGTATCTGGTTGTACACTATATTGTTTTCTTAGCTTCACGCTATATCCGGCACATAGGCATAGGGATAGGCAGAGGGAACCTGAGACCTTCGTTTCGACGGCCTGTGTCTTAATACTAGGTTCCTTCTGCTTACTTCATATAGGAGGGCTGCTTATGCTGCGTAATTGCTGTTCAAGGAGTTATAAAAATCGTTAATTATGTTGGAAAATATAAACATTTCGAGATAATTGATATTTAAGATTGGGATACCTACATTATCATTATCACATTGAAATAGACTGTGATCTAGGTTCTCAGGTTCCCTCTACCTACACATTCTACGTACAGCGTGACGCTAAAAGAAACATTTGTTACGTACATATGTCTTAGTATAGACAACCATACTAAAATATTCAATAAATTTTCCCTAAATACACTTATATAATATTAAACAGATATTCGATACTCACTCATTAATTACTTTAATTTCTAGCTCTGATAACAAGACTAATCTTGGCCTTGAGTTCCGGCGCTGAACAGGCAATGTCTCGAAATTTATCCTGCTATATGAAAGACAGCGTGATCGAAAATATAACTTAAAATAAAACAATATTCTTTAAAAAATACATATTATGTATGATTTACCTCAAAATGGACAAATGACACCAAATAAATGAAAGAAAAAAACAGAGTTAAAGGTCAAAACGCGAGTCAAAAAAAAAAATAACCTATGATTGATTAAATCCCATTTTGTCCAAACACTCGAGTTGCAAATAGAAACTAATAAATAACAAGGAAAATAACTGTCATACGCAATATTACCTTTACAACTTGGCTGTTCCCTTGTCAAACTAATAAGGGGCTTACCGTTGCTCACCCTCCTCAATGTACTTGTACTGTGCAAATGGCACAAATTTAATTTTAAGCATTTTTTTTAATCTTCACGCTCTATCCCGCATAAGCAGGTTAGGCAGAGGGAACCTAGTGTTAAGACACTCCGTTCCTAATTTTCTGTCACATTTTTAAGGCATTGCATGTTGAGTGGCGGAACTCACAACAGTCAGACGTAATATGTAAATGGTGAAATTAGCAATTTTAAGCAAATATATTGTGATTAAATTAACGTTAACATTAAGTTTCTTAACTATTCAGCTCAATGACTTATAATATTACAACTAGCATATCAATAAATAAATTCTATGAAAAAAATATATAATCTAATATACCTTCATTGTAAATAGTATGAGGCGACTGTAAACGCGACAGGTTGGGGTTCGATTCCCACTCCCGGAAATGAAATATTTAATATTTTCATTTTCTTTACAGATAGAGATAGTTACGCTATATCTATTAATTTTTTTTCACAATATTATATCTATGTTTTCTTCAAATACCTAACGTTTCCAATCTGAAATGTGAACAATATATGTAGGTATATACAGAATATCTCAGTATGCTATTATATCATTTAGAAATTTGCATATCTATATTGTATTCTATATAATGGCCGTTTAATGCTGGCACTATCTATAAATTGATAGTACTATGATTTACTATAGACTGCTCTGGTCTATTTGACCCGGAATTGACCCAAAAATTAAATTATAATAAATCTTGGTTAGGTAAACAAACCTTCCATTCAGCCTTACATGATTAATTACCAGCGAACAAACTACAAACTTATAGCAAGCTAAAAACACAAATTGTTAAGGAAAGTTAATTTAATAAGTGAAAATTTACTTTATGGACTAAAATTTTCTTATAAATAAAACTGATTGAGCCCATATTTAACATGTCTAAAAGAACTAAGAAAATATTTTTGAAATAATAATAGTAATGATATGTTTAATAGCACTAGTAGCTCAAAATCCCAGGGCCCCCAGACCTAGTAGGTAATTTTAGCAAAGCTGAAATTTGGGGACTATTTAATCTAATAGGTAAGGCTAAACAAAATATATTTAAACTACCTTCTAGACGTCTGGCAGGAGTAAAGGCCTACGTAAAGAGTCCGGTAATAATATATAAACATTTTTACATTATTCTTATAAACATATTTAAATACGAACGTTTCTACTAATTGTATTAATTATATTGTTATTCATATTCTGGTGTATACAGAATCCATTTGTTAGTTTCTATATGAAAGTGCAGCAACCATCCATAACAAAACAAAAATATACTCTATATATATACACTACATTGGAAAACTCTAGTAAAGATTTGAATTCACACTCGCTTATATCAAAACGCTGCTAGTTTTGTACTGTACATGTCCAAATCAGTAGCTTAACACACTTTTATAATTTATTTTGATTGTACCGCCTAAAACAAATATATCATTTCACAAAATGTTAGACTAAAAAAAAGTATTAGAATTCATGACATTACAACATTAGTACAAACTAAAACTGGATCATAATTCAAAAGTAAACTATTATAACTAATAACCTACCTACCTATTTATTTTTTATTATAATCCTTACAAAAACGCTCCTTAATATAAGATACTCTCCTTTTTTTTATACATTTTTATGATAAAAAAAAACTAGAGTATGTGTTCAAAATTTGTGATATTTTTATAAAAAATAATTTCATGCCGCATTCCACATACAACAGGGTAGGCAGAGGGCATCTAGTGTCAAAACATTCCGTTTGCATTTTTGTGCTGATTTCTGGAGGCATTGCGTGTTGAGTGGCGGAACTCAATGCTGCGCTTTGCCTCGACACCAGAGCGAAGAAATTAAAATATAAATGGTAAATAAATATTTCATATCCTCGAGTGGGAATCGAACCCATAACCAGTAGCGTTTTCAGTCACATATTTGTGCAGATAAAAATATTCTACTTTTCTACTATTCTACTTTGTATGTAAAAATCGCTTTTTATATTTTTTAACTTAAGCCAAAAAGCGTTTTGCTACTCAAAGAAGTATCATATAGATATTTCGATATTGCCTTTTTATATCAAAAACCACGACAAAATAATAAGAGTGTGACTACAACAATGGTATTACAATGTAGTCACCATAAAGTATCAAAGTAGTGTTCATTTTTGCAGAACAAAGAGGTCGAATATAACATTTTATGTAGTGTTAACGTTTTATTATATGAGAAGTAAAATGAACACGGAAACTGCTTAAATATATGTATATTTGTTTTAGTTGTTCATGTTTTTAAATTTCCACACGGGATACAGCGTGAAATTTAAAAAAGACTAAAGCTTATAAGTCATAAATAAAATATACAAACATATGTAGATGCCAGTCGAGTTGCAAAAACATGTTACTGTAAATACAACAGGTTGTGGGTTCGATTCCGACTCTAGGAAATGCAATATTTAATGTTTTTATTTCTTCGCTCTGGTTTCCTAGCATAGCGCATCGTTGAGTTCCGCCTGGACACATCGTGAAAGTAAAGAAAAATAAATTATATATATATTTTATTTATATAAGATATATAGGGAGTATTGTTCAATACATTTTAGACTGGATTCTGAGTATTATTTTTCATTGCACCGGTTCCTCTTTATTTTGGACCTATTCATTTTCATAGGTTGGCTATAAGGCATCTTTTCCAGAAATACCTGTACGGTTATAAGCAACATTTTAAATTGTTTTTCCTCTTATGTATAAGATGTGATATTTTCTCTTATGTAGTACAATAAATAATAGAAAATATTGTAACCCAACGGCGTTCTATTTTAAACCAATCTATATCCTAATTAAACATATCCAAAAATGTATACTACATTTCATATGCCTCTTATTAAAAAATATTTTAAATACAACGAATCTACATATTCTACTACAACATGAAAGGCCTAACAAAATGTTAGAGAAGACTGCAAATGGCCATTTAGGATTTCAATTTTAGATATATGGGTATTGCTGGTACTAACCGAGCGATGGCTAGCAGTCGCGTCTGTTTCTCGAACATTAATTGCCTAATAATTTTCAATAAATGTAAATATTTTTTTTAACTTCATGCTGTATCTCTCTCATCACAGGGCTCCGGTAGGCTGAGGGAACTTGGGAACCTAATGTCAAGACACCGGCGCTTTGCCTCGTTACCAGAGTGAAGAAAATATTAATTAAATATTTCATTTTCTCTTTGGACTCTACACTAATAATATATTAGATGTATTAAGCAGGTTATAACGAATTTATTCCTCATGAATTTGTCGGAAAGAAGAAAGCGGGATAGAAGTGGTTTAATGGGAACGGAGTGTCCGTAACACATGGTTACACAGGGTTCCCAGGTTCTCTCTGCATACTCTGCAATTGATGTGTGAGATACGGCGTGAAGCTTTAAAAAACTAATGTAAGATTAAAACGGATATTATCTCAAATCTTTATAATTTACTCTTTATTTAATCAATTTAAGTTAATGGATGAGTAATCGTGAGATTTTCGCTTTCGCATATTATTTACATTAAGCTTACTTACAAAATTTAGTTTTTCGCTAAATATGATGCCTTTAAAACATATTTTTGTATTCCCGTGTCGGGCAATAACGTAACAGCCATAACCATGTAATCCACGCAGGTAAAGCCACGAGCGTACTAGTTACCATATATAAGATAATTAATATTTAAACATTTCAATATATATGTATTTTCTCGTAGTTTTTCGTAAATACTCGCCAACAAGCCATCTTAAAAAGGAAACAGGCTGATGCATCAATTTGAAACGCGATTTTTTTTCGTAAAAGTTTCCCAACGTAATTTGTTCAAGTCGGACTCAATTTAGAACAGAAAAGTCGATTTAGGGCTAACAAATGCGCTTTGCTTTTTGTAAGGGATGAAACAACGAAAAAGGGATCTGAGGAGTAAGTTTTAGGTAAAACAAAGTTATTATCGAAACGAATGGATGGAACTTTCGCCTTCCAATATTGACTTGGCAAAATCATAAGGCGAAATAATGAATATTATATGAATATTATTTAGTACGGACAAGTAGTGTAAAATTATATTTAAAATTGTAGTCATTTTAGCTCTCATTTCTATAATAACTGCCCATTTTTTTTCCTTGTTTTCTCACAAAATGAGTTTTGGAGTTCAAATGGCAATCACGTCATTAAAAAAATACACCATCGTCAATCATATGGACCAATTTAAGAAGATGACTAAGTACGTTTTTACCTACATAGCCCTACATCCTTCATACGAGAAGCAGCCAAGTACGAGCACAGCAAAAGATGTTAGTACCCAGCCTATAGTTCGCTTTGCAACTTGGAGTATTCGCTCTCAAACTGGACGAGGCAGATGAGCTGTAAATGCACTAACTAATTCAGGTTTCTAATTTATAAAATACTTAGTTATTTTAGTTGTAAATATTATATAAACAATCTATATATTAATACGTGAAGCAAAAACCCATTCTTACTAAAATCGCGCGGACGGAGGAGTATGAACTATATAAGAGAAAATATCACATCACTAAATAAAACATTATACACACTACCATGCGTAAGTGGTACACTCTCTTGAGGCCAGTCGTGGCACAGTAGGCAAAGTATGACTATAAAACCGACTGGTTGTCGCTCTCCTCTCAAGGAAATAAAATATTTACTTAAATTTATATTTCCATTTCTTCCCTCTGGTGTCGAGGCAAAGCGCGGCGTTGAGTTCTGCAACTCAACAAGCAATGCTTCCAGAATTCGGCAAAACGTGGGGAATGAACGATACAGCGGGAAGCTGATTTATTTATTTTTATTTTAAGTGGTACACGTTGCTATGGCAACGCCAACGCATATTATTATAAATCTATCAATATTAGTGTAATATCCAGTTAAAAATAGCATTTTCTAAAGAAATATATATTAATATTAAAATATTTAAGCAAATACATATATGATTCCGTAACTATAATAATAAAGAGGCTTCGTGTTATACTTTAAGGTAAAGAAAATTCGACTTTGCCAGTGCAAATATAATTTATATTTCATCATACACGCGGTTAACTTACGCTTGGTTATTTAAAAGTTTTAGTTGGAAGCGGAATAGTTAGCTTTCTACTAGGGTACGGTAGTATTTAGTTAGTAACTAACTAACTAACTAACACTATAGCGGAAATATATAGAACACATTTATTCAATAAAGGCCCCTCGTGGTGCAGGGGCAAAAACGTTACAACAGGTTGTGGGTTCGATTGCCACTAGAGGAAATGAAATATTTCATATTTTTATTTCTTTGCTCTGGTCGAGACATAGCGCAGCGTTCAGTTCCACCACTTAACACACAATGTCTCCAGAATTCTGAGAAAAGTGAGGATCGGTATATCAACTCAAAATTCACGTTTTTTTTTCTTTTTAGATGCAAATTTACTTTTAGCTTCACTACTCTTCATGTCCAAATTCGTTTAAAGGCAAAATACGTTGTGAATGGGAAAATTTTCAAAATCAAATTTATTATGACGCGTGTACTTACTAACGATGTTTAGGTAACATTTTATCTCGTCTGATAAAAGTAATATCAAAGAGAAAACTTTGTAAATTGTCAAAATTGGAAACTGATAAAGGAGTTAAACGTTTCTATATTACATCCGTATATTTCTTATATATTTTCTATTTAATAATAATACATAAAAATAGAACAAAATTCCTTTAATTTAATTTCCTCGCATCGGTAAGACGGGAAGCGGTGTTGAGCTCTGCCACAAAACGCTTGCAAGTTGAATGTCTCCAGCAAAAAGGGGAGAGCAAAGTGTCGATTTCTCGTTTAAACGAATTATTTTCATTTTCTCGCTCTGGTAACAAGACATAACGCGGCGTTGAATTTCACCAGTTAACACGAAATGTCCCGAAAAATGGAGTGTAAAAAGAAGAACGGCGTGAGCTGCCAATAACTTTCTTCTTACCTACCATACTTTAGGTAGGATACAGCGTTAAAATAAAAAAAATATTCTTTGATTCCATTCATAGGCAATATTTTCTTTGTAAAAACAAGATGGAAAGTGTAAAAAATAGAGATAAATAACAAAGGTTTTTCAATCTTAACAACAAGATTAATATAATAAGAAAAGTCGAGTATTATCTATTTCTTCTAATTACTAATAAAGATAAGTTACCAGCTTTAATAAATTATGATATTCATAGTGGCGGTACCTCGTGCGGTGTCGTGTGGTCATATCACGTTGCCACGGAACGTATTTCACGGGAAACACCGACTTCTGAAAGTAATAAAATTACCGTTAAATATTACTCGGAGGGTTATAATAATGGACGGAAGTGGTATTTAGTTGCGTTATTTAGTTTGTTACTCCGTATTCGATAGTAAAATTTAATTTTTGAATTTGTCTAATGTACAGGTATTACTATAATCATATACTTTTAAGTTAACAGTACTAATAAATTGTCAATTAAAAAACATTAACATTTTTAAATTTGTTTTTTTTGAGTCAAGGAAATAAAATATTTAATATTTCATTTCTTCCCTGTAGTGTCGAGGCGTTAGGCTCCGCCACTCAACACGCAATACCTTCGGAAAATGAGAACGGAGTGTTTTTACACTAGGTTCCCTGCGCCCGCCTTGCGATGTGCGGGATACAGCGTGAAACTTAAAAAAACTTAGTAACTCCTGCTCTATGAGGATAAAAATATTTAAAGCAACCAAATATTTTTATAAGCATAAGAATGAAAAGTCGTAATATATTCTACAAAATATGTTATTTTTTAAGACTTAGTACCTACTGTTACACTTTGCTGGTTTTTACGCGCATCCTAACATTCAGCTTACATCGAGTGCAGCTGCAAATAAAAGATTTGAAGTTCTTCCACATCGATGACTATGCAGATGCAAAATTCTTTATTTCAAATGCAGATTTATGTAACGAAAACCAAACTTTTATACAACTTTTATTTAAATAGCTAGCTGTATACATAGCATGCTGTTTTGTTTCGATTTTTTTAATATGGTTTCGATTTTGCAACTTAAAATTTAGATTTCCGCTTGTTTACAGAAGTATTTGTTATGATAACATAAATATAAGAGATTATTTCGAATAAAAAATTTAAAAAAAATATTGGTGTCGACAGTTAATTTGCAAGCAGTATGAAATATTTAACTTCTAATTTAAAATGTCATTTTTTTCAGTGTCATATAGACAAGATTACGCGTAGAAACTAGTTTAATAGTCATTTTTAAGGTTCTGTACCACAAAAAGTAAAAAAAGAACCCTCATAGAGTTTGTTCATAGATGCAACCCTTACAGGGCAACAAAGTGATTCTATAAGTAATTTTATAAGTATAAAAAATAAGCTACACTACACTTTTTATAGAAAATACGACGGTTATGAGTTCGATTCCCACTTGGGGTAAGGTATTATTTTTATTTACTCGCTCGGTAAAATAATATTTAGAGATTACCATGAGGGAGGAGAGGATGATGGAAGTTACCATGCTATACTATTATATACATATACTAGGTTCCTTCTGCCTAAATGCATGATACAAAATGAACTAAAAAAAAAAAGAATTAACTAAAAAATCATAAAATAAATAATATAAGACATACCTCATCTCAAGACGATCTCTAGTCGTAATTTGACCATTCTGGTAGAATTTTTTATTACAATATTATTTTCGTTAAAAATATTTCTTCACTTAGAAACCTTATCAAATGACTTGTGAGAAGTTGATTTTAAATTAATGTTAGCTTTTGCTTACTGGAGTTTCAGTTAAAATTTTCTTTAATTCGTTTTTGTTTGAATCATTCTAAATGGAATCCTTTTGAAGAAAATGTGTTTGAACAATTATATTACCTAAATGATTTTGCTTAACAATTTATGAAATACTAATAAAATACTTAATATATTTAGAAATATATTTTATTTATATTAAGAAAATATATTTTAGATTATTTTTTTTGTGAAGCCAGCGTGGTGCAGAAGTAGTATTTGTCTGTAAACGTGACAGTTGTGTTCTCGATTCCCACTCGGGGGTATGTATATAATAATTTCTTAATTAATCTATTAAATGATTTAAGTTATAGACTTTTTCCATTTCGACTCTATTTTCGACTGTAAGCTTGACGGTTATGAGTTCGGTTCCCACTTGAAGAAATCAATTATTTTTATTTCCTCGCTCTGGTAACAAGACAAAACGCCATACTTAGTTCAGCAATCGAAAATGAGATAAAAAGTGAAAAACAGGATGCCTCTGCTATGTGTTTTAAAAACTGAAGATAAAACAAAATAATTCTTATTTAACATCATTAGACATAAATTATGTTCAAGTGAGAATCGAACGCACAACCGTCGCATTTACAGTCAGAAGTTATGCCGCTGCGCTATGACGGCCTTATTGAAAAGGTAATTTCTTTAAATAATTTTATTATAGTCTGATAAGACAAATGGACGTTTGATTCTCTGAGTAGAAGAAAGAAAGAAAGGAGGGCCTTAACTCTGTATCTTAAATTATTTTTTCTTACCGTTAAATGTGGGATACGATTCACGATTAAATAATAGTGATAATCAATTGTAAGTGAATACGTAATTCACTTATTATCTTTTTATTTTATCTTAAAAAAAGAATAGAGAAAATAAAAATGGTACAGTAACAAAATCCTTTTGATCTTCAACAAAGCAACAAATACACCTCAAAGGGCGAGGGTATTACTTGATACGGCGTCGTTAGTGCCGCTAATGATACCTGATTTGTAATAGAGCTCTGTGGGAATAGTTATTATGTCATCCTTTCTAGATTTTCTGCTTTTAGGGTTACGTACCTCAAAAGGTAAAAATAGAACTTATAGGATCACTTTGTCATCCGTCTATCCGTCTGTCAAGATCGTTTATCTCGAAATCGCATATAAGTATGAACCTATGAAATACAGAAAAAGTCAAGCTTCTAAATCTAAGTTAACGCAATTAAAAGATACGAGCGTTTATGCATCGATTTTACTGGATTCTGTATATTCGCCGCGTAATCAAAATCTATAGAGTATATTCCGTGGACCTACAGTTATGAAAATTGGCACAAAGTAATAACATACAATACAAATAAAGGAAAAAACCTGAAAAGTGAAAATTTATACGTATATTATAGAAAAAAAAACATTACAAACTGAGTGCATATGCCCGTAAAGTTAAATTTGATAGCTTTTATAAATTATACTTCCCGAATTACAAATCTTTGAAATTAGTATGGCCTCGGTGCGCGAATTAGACTCGCACTTAACCGGTTTTGTTTTATTGTAGTTTCTATTTCGTAATTTGTTAAATTAATAGATTTATGTTCTACATAATACTTACACAAAATAGGTTTTACATTAGGTTACAATATCGTCGGCGTCAGTGGAGGATTTTGTAACAGCAATTTTTGGTGATTTTTTCATCAAAAGGATTACTTGAAGTATCCCGGCGTCTAGTTTTGAAATGATAAATTAGCTTGTAAGACCGCTGAGCTTATAAAACAGTGTAATTAATATAGAACCTTCTAACTATCAATTCAAAAATATTAGTACCTTGTCATTATTGTTCGAAACAATTTGTAGAACCAAGAGTGTGAAATATTTGTTTTTAATATATTTCTACCGTCAAAAAGTACATGTATGTTAAAAAGTGTATGTAATGCTTAAGTCTTATGGATAATCATGTTCAGTGTAAATTTCATAAAATCATAACTATATTTACAAAGGATACTGAGAACGACGAGAGTTAAGGGCTGTAGCCCCCTTCCTTATTGTATGGACAACATAAGAATGGTAAAAACGATTCACTAGAGGCCAGTGCAGTTGTCATACATACTATTATATTAATAGATATATGGATTCAAGTGGAATTTGTGTAAACAGGAATTGTACTCTATCAGACTCAACTCTATTACACCACCGTAACTCCGAACAAACAGCTTTATACATTGTAACTGACATCCCAAACACCTTTGGAAATATTATTTAATAAATAATGACACTCAGGACGACAATATATGAGCTCGTCTCGATTAATATGGTATTAAAAATATATAAATTGTATTATTCATAATTAACTGTGTTATTTATATGTATTGCGGTGCATATTTTATTTAATTTTTTATTTTATTTTTTAACTTATATGCACGCTGTATCCCGCACACTGCAGGGTAGGCAGAGTGAACCTAGTGTGTTAAGACACTCCGTTCCCCACTTTCTGCCGAATTCTGGAGGCATTGTGTGTTGAGTGGCAAAACTCAACGCCGCGCTTGTCCTCGAAAACAGAGCGAAGAAATGGAAATATAAATTTAAGTAAATATTTCATCTCCTCGAGTGGGGATCGAACCCACAACCAGTTGGTTTTTACAGTCACACTTTGTGCCCCTGCGCCACGACTGGCCTTTATTATATTTATTTTATTTAACTTATATCTAAGGTACATATTGTTACAACATGTATTCTCGAACAATTATATTTGTCAAAGGTTATGGGTAGCTGGTAGCGTTGTGGGTAGCTTCTGGTTCCACAGTTTTTAGTTCCGCTACATAACACGAAATATTTTCAAAACTCGGCTGAAAGTGAAGAACGGAGTTTCTCAACACTACCTAAATAAGTCTGTCTACCGCGCTATATACGGCAAAAAGCGTTTAGCGTGATTTTGATATAAGAACCTACTGCAAAGAGTTTCATTTAAGTTCAAATCACAGATGGTCGTTACTAACAAATTTTTGCCATATTTCGTTCCGAGTGCTAATTTCTGTTAAATATTCACAAAATTAAGAGCTCCACGAAGTTTCAACTTCACTTCACTTTGCTGGATAACTCTATTCAGATTATTTTAATTTATATATAATTCTTGTTAATTACTTGTTATTTCGTCCAAATTTAACTGTGGTAGATTAAACTTTATTATATTTCAAGTACATACATTTATATCAATAGTAGTAATTTGATTTTACACTTCGGGTCACAATTATATTCGAAAGAATTTAATATTTATTTCTATCATGAAAATTTAACTTACAAATCATTTAAATATGGTTTAATATGCAAGCTCAATTTGTAGTTTAAATTAAAAAAATATAAATATATGTATTAGTATTATTTGGTCCATTAAATATAATTCATCTATTTGTCTGATTCAACATTTTTATTTTATTGTTGTAGAAGAAAAAGGTTTTTTAATGATACTACCAGTTTTATTTTCAAATCAAAATACCATAAATATCTTCTTGCACATTCCATTGTTATATATGAATTGTGAAAGGATTTATTATATTTAAAAATACCTTTTTCCCTGCCAACGTGCGATGATCACGTACTGTACACATTCAAAAATAAAACAAATGTAAGCAACGTCTGTTTCGAAATTGTATTTAATATAAATGTCTGAAAATTATATTAAAATAATGAATAATACATATTTATTATTTTAATATAATAAAATAGTTTACAATTAGATACAAAAAATATAAACATCAGCCTTTCACTTTCTTGTCAAATTTTCGAGACATTACGTGTTCAGTTGAGTAAAGCATTTGGCTCGGAAAAAAATAATTTTCTTAATCAATGTCAAGATTTAACTAAAAACTCATCAAAACAGCTATCATGAAAAACAGCTATCATTTTGAAAGTTTCATAGAATACATACAAGAATATTACTTCGTGAACGTTCACATTGTTGCCATTCACTTGGCGTTCAACATAACAATGTAATATCGCTTAACTTTCAAACCTGACTTAGAGCTTTAAGCTTACTTTTCCAGTCAGTCACCTGTCCCTAATAATCATCACATGTTTTTCATACGAAAACATTATTACATTTTAACTTAGAAATGAAGTTTGAAGTAACCTTATTTGCATTTTAAGACCAATAATTACTTTGAAATTTCTGACAAAGTATCATCGCTGCTTGAATATAAATTAGGTGACGATTTATCAGCCTTAGGATAGATTATAAGGAAAATGTTAGCGACTTGTTGTTCAATATAGCCTATGGATAGATAGGGTATAAGAGCTAGAAGCAGAGGTAGAAGAGCTCTGATTTTGGCTATTGTGCAAGGTACCTATAAGCAGCAGTAGTACACCGTTTGCAGTAGGGGCTTAAAGTCTAAACGGAAGTGCATTAATGAGGAGTGGAGTGTCTTAACATAAGATTCCCTCTGCCTATCTTGCTATATGAATAGAATGTTTCTATAATCATCCATTATTTCTAAGTAATTTCATAATAAATGAGATACAATAATTTGCCTGAAAATAGGATTTTATTAAAATTAAAATATAACCCTTTCTCGTTCGGTTATGTTTTATGTGAAAGATCGGCCACGTTAAGTAGTATTTGATTGTAGTAGTAGATTCATTAGTATCAATTCACAACTGCGTCACACGCAATACAGTATGGATAAATATCATGAAATGAAAATAATAATCCAACGTCTAAACCTGGGTTTGAAATATTTTATGCTATATCCTACCCCCGTAAAAGAAGCGCAGACGCTTCCATCCTATATAATCTGTGTTTTATCCTGGATTAACCAGAATTTTGGAAAAGCGGAATTTATTTGGGAAAAAAACAATTATTGCAAGCAAAATCAAATCACTTCCCAAAACACTTAAATTACGATTTATTTAATGTATAATACTTCCCGTAGATCGACCGTTATGAAATTTAGAACGAACTAAGATCTTACAATACAAATATAAAAAAAATGAATATTTCATAGAAAAAAAACATTATAAACTTATATTTGCAGTTCATTTCAAATAATATTAATGCATATGCCCGCAAACTTAAATTTGTTAACTTTATTCGCCGCAATATCAAAACCTATATAAGATATTTCACAATCACAATCCTGAAATTCTCGGTGGGCGAGTCCGACTCGCGCTTGGCCGGCTTTTTCTTAAATATATAAAATAAACATTTGTATATTTCAAGAGGGCGTAGCCGCACGGAGGCCGCTAATAAGTAATTTTATAATTTTGATACTTTTATACAGCGTAATTTGATCTCTGTATCGTTTGAATGATTTGTTTTCCTGTAATTAATTGTACATAATTATATAAGTACAGCCTAAGAATGTGAGAATGTTAAATCAATATGTACGACAGTTGGAGAACCGTATAAATAAATAAAATAAGTTCTTTAAATAAATTTCTGAATAATTTCTTAACAAATCTCAAGTAATCTACATTCTCCACCGGCATGCACTCACACCGCACACAAGTTAATTAGCACTTATCTAATTAAACAAACACGCTGAGTAAGGAATTAATGTTCGCTTCACTATACTATAAAGATGTACTACAATATGCTTATAACTAAAATGATACATTTTTTAGGGTTATTCGTTTTAAGTATAACTGTTATATAATTTGGTGTCGAGACAAAGCGCGGCGTTAAGTTCTGCCACTCAACACGCAATGCCTCCAGAATTCGGCAGAAAGTGGGGAACGGAGTGTCTTTACACTAAGTGCCCTCTGCCTCCCTGCTGTGAGCGGGGTACAGCGTGAAGCTGATAAATACATATAACAATTTAATTAAGCTATACCAATAACTGTCCTCAACTAAACAATTCCGCTCGAGAGAGACACATTGTCTTAACGTTTGCACTATATTAATATTGAAGTTGGAAATTTACATCTTAGCAACTTGTAGTTCCATGTTGATAACTGAGAACTGCTGAGATTTAAATACACACTACTACTGTATATACAAACCGACTGTGGACTTCTAACGCAAAGATCTTGGACTTTGTGTTGCATACAGACGTGCAAAGATTAAGCTTAATATAGATAAGGCAATTTACTTATTTTTTGCTGATATAATAATACAATGATACCTTCGCACAGTATGCCGTGTGATCCCGGCCTAGAATAGGAACATCCTGGTACTGATGGTGTCGTAAGAGGGGACTAAAGTACGTGTGGTGGAGTCATATCGCCAGCAATGGCAACACGCATGGGTAGACTCGGCATTTAAAATCGGCGTTAAGTAGCGGCTTTACGCCACTGCGTTTCGTATCAGGTAATGCCGGGCTCCGGCGCTCAACCCACCTTAAAGGCCGGCAACGCACCCGTAGCGCCTCTGGTGTTGCACGGGGTCGTGGGCGGCGGTAATCTCTTACCATCAGATGACCCGCACGGTCTTTTGCCTTGTCCTTTTCCATAAAAAAAAATAAGGTTACTTCAGAAAGAAAAATACTTATTTAGAAAGCCCGACCCTCCTGGAAACCGACCAGGAGGCGCAGGTTCGAGTCCCGCTGCGTTCAAACTTTTATACGTTTTCTAAATAAGTATTTTTCTTTCCTAAGTGTGGAATAACACTTTAAAAATGTTTTAAAAAAGGTTACTTCGGATTTTAATGCGGTTTTCACTAATAGTCAGAGCAACACATGAATATTATATTGAAATGAAGTTGAAAGGATTTAAAGTTGTAATTTGATGATTTATCAAATTACAATATATATATATTGTAATTTGATAAATCATCAAATATATATATCATATAATATAAATATATATATATATATATATATATATATATATATATATATATATATATATATATATATATATATATATATATATATATATATGCATGTGTATGTGTGTGTATATTTTTTTTTTTGTTTTTATATTAAACTGCCAGTTGATAACAACTATAATCAGTTTGGCTGAATTATTACTGACTATTTGGTTTTGGAGGCCATCACCTCAACCAAACCAATGGTATTTAGCCTCACACAATGTGTTTTCGCTTTAGGCGTATCACGGCTGGGGTGTTGAGCAACTTTGTAGCCAAGGGATTTGGATGGTTTGCTAGGCATTGAGCATAGGTAGTCATGGATTTCTTTGTTGCGAGTGAACCAGGGTGCATTAGCAATTAAGCGCAAGATATGGTTTTGTGCTCTTTGGAGGCACATTATGTTGCTGTCGCT